>JAUZNJ010029137.1:0-15611 GCA_034780135.1 Jordanella pulchra | reverse complement strand
TATATATATATATATATATATATATATATATATATATACATACACACAATATGTGTGTGTGTGAAAGTTTTTTCTTTGGATTTTGCATCATAATATCTACAAAAACAAGTAATGGACAGTAGTTATCAATATCCAGGTTCTTCAGATATTTGCTTCTCAAAGTGTGCAATCAGATACGTGTTAAGTATGTTTGTTTGCATTTTAGTTTTAGCATTAAAGCATATTTTACTTATCATCAGAACCATACCACTATCCGGCAGTAAAAGTTTGTTACAAATATTTAATAAAAAATAGATTTGACTATTTTAGATATCAATTTAGATTAGTTAACAAAACAGTAAAAAAAAAGGAGTGCAATTAGTTGCAAACGCATATTTTTTAGCTAGCACTTATCTTTACTGAACAATGCCATACTAAAATAGGTCTAAAAAAAACATGTTTCTACATAGCTGCCTTTAACCTTGTTGCAACATGGAGTGTACGTTTATGGTATGCAACCTCTTTTACCACTCCACCTCAACATCAAGTCCAACAGGTATTATATACAATAGAATAAAGTCATGGTATTACAGGAATTTACTATAAAGTGGGGTTTGACCGGCTGATGCAATAGACATGGTTACACCCTTGAACACCCAAAAGATAACTCGTTTGGAGGACACTCGCCATTTCTTATGGTTGCGACCACAGATTGCCTTAAATTAAATACCTAAAGTATCTTTACTTACAAGCAGCGTCAAACATACAGAATAATCTTCACCTACTAGCAAGCGAAGCATCAGCTAGCTACTCGGTTACCAAGCGCTCATCTCCTTGGGTTGCTACTGTTGCATTCAGGTATAAACGACACGTAACGATCCGTTTTAAATGCATAAATAAAAACGCGGCAAAAGGCATCATGCGACGGTTGAATCGCTAAATTTTTTTGATATCTGTTCTTTCCGTTAAGTGTGAACTTTTAAACGTTTAAAGCAAACGTTCTTACACCACTAACCGTTATTTTTCCGATATAACAGCCTGGCAACACTTAGCATTTATTGGAAAATTCGTGGCTTCTGTTGGGTATTTGAAAGCAACACTCCGTTTATCAACACGCCTTGAGAGATAAACGCGGATGACGGCTAAAAGCAAAGCAATGAATGGAAACTGTTTAAAATATCGGTGTGATGTGTTTTTTTTTTGTTTGTTTGTTGAGGAGAAATACTTCAACAATCTTTCCACAATGGTAAACCCCTATTAAGTTTCCGCTCTCTGCTCTGTTCTCATTGGTTTTCCATTACGTGCTGGACTAACATCAGCTGATTCAACGCTCAAATAACACAAATGAAACATTTTCTTATCACACGTTAATAAACACGCTATGACTGTAATGTTCGTCAAATTTAGTTAATTTCTTAAAAAAAAACGTTCAGACAAAACGCGGGTAATGAAGATGAAGAACGTTGTGTTCTCTGTGAACAGAGCGCCAATACAACACATGAGGAGGATTGCATCAGTCGTCTACTACTAAGTACACGTTACTACTAAATTGATATCCGCGTCATCGGAAAAGAACTTAGAATTAAACAAATATATATAAATGTATTTATAAATGTAATAAAAATAGTAGTTGTACCTTTTGATGCCTCCTGGAGTTTAAAAGTGGGAAAATAGAGACGGAAGTAAAGCAGCAATGTCTGTGGTTTCTGATGAAACAGCGCGCCTGGTTGAGCTTTTTCATCTGCCGTGAAGGAGGCGTGTCCGTATAAACAAACTGACGCAAGAAGAAGGCGGAACTACTCGCCCATGAATGGGAGTAAAAACACCACTCGTCGAGAAGCAGTATAATGACTAACACAGGGGAGAGTTTTACGAACACAAAAGCTTATATTTTATAAGCTCTCTATGAAGGATACCGACGAACGTACACAACTTTCATTGTTTAGAGTAGTAGCAACTACCTTATATGGAAAATACACGTCATCCTGTATACAAGCATCATTCCCCCCTCCCCATAGCTTCAGAAGAGAAGTGAAATAGAGCACTACACATTTGTTTCCTGTTTATATGTACTCAATGACCTTAGTATTTACTGTATGGTTGGTCTTGATATCAGCTGAATAGAATACAATCCATGTAGCATATAGCTGAATTTAGCAGGACTATTAAAGGGGAATTACAATTTGTTATTCAATTTGGTGGGGAAAAACACCTTGCTTTAACATTACAAAAACAAAGCAGGTATGGTACTCATCTGTAAAAATCCTACAATGAATTTTAAAATACACGACATTAATCAATCAAGTAAATGATGTTAAACCTTCAGGAATTATAGCTGTTCATAAATTAACAAGGAGAAAACATGTGGATAATTGATTTTTGTCAAACTTAAGCTGTTGCCCATTAACCTCGTCCAGCGCAACAGATTAAATATTAAATACAAATGTTACAAAACCAATCAGATTGCATTGCCTTGAGATTACCAACAGTAAAAACTAATGGTACATAATAAGTGGAACTTATGTTAAAATAAATTTCAGAAATAGAAAATAATGTTCTCTTTAAAGTGTTATAAAACAATATATATTGAAGCTAAAATAATTAAAAAAAAACCATCATGGGCTTTGCGTTTGTGTAAATTTTTAAATGTGTATGTGCTTGTGTGTAGGAATGTATTCTATCTATGGATGTATACATGCATGTGTACAGATATTATGGGTAATGTCAGAAGTAGTACAGAAGAATTAGAATTGGAATCACAATGACAACCCTTTTGCCATATTTCAGGCTTCAAATTATTATTAAATTGTAACCATGAGGTGGAACGAATGTGATTGGATATTTGAAACTTTAACAAATAAAAATACTTAAAAATTGGGTGTGCAAAATTATTTAGCCCCCATCAGTTAATACTTTATAGCACCAGCTTTTTCTGCGATTACAGCTGGAAGTTACTTGTTTTCTATCAGTTTTGCAACTGAAATTTCTGCCCATTGTTCCTCATAAAACAGCTTGAGTTCACTGAGGTTGGATGGAGAGCGTTTCTGAAAAGTAGTTCCCACTACTAGTAGATTCTCAAACCGGATTCAGGTCTGGACTTTGCCTTGCCCATTCTAACACCTGGATACTTTTTTTTTTTTGTGAACCATCTCATTGTAGATTTAACTTTAAGTTTTGGATCATTGTCTTGTTGGAAGATAAATCTCCATCCCAGTCTCAGATCTTTTGGAGACTTCAGTGGGTTTTCTTCCAGAATGTTCCTGTATTTGGCTCCATCCATCTTCCCTGTCCCTGCTATAGAAAAGCAGACCCAAACCATGATATTGCCACCATGTTTTACAGCGGGGAGGTTGTGTTCATGGTGATGAGCTGTCTGGCTTTGATACCAAACATAATTTTTTGCATTGTTGCCAAGAACTTTGATTTGGTTTCATCTGGTCAGAGCACCTTCTTCCGTGTTTGATGTGTCTCCCAGGTGGCTTGTGGCAAACTTTAAACAAGGCTTTTTATGGATTTACCATACTCTCATAAAGGCCAGATCTGTGCAGCATACGACTGATTGTTGTCCTATGGACAGACTCTTCCTCCTCAGCTGTAAATCATTCCAGCTGCCCTGGGTTGAAGTCTGTGAATCCTAGATTTAAATAGACTTTAATTATCTACAACTACAACACTGAAAACTTTGCCTTTCATTCACTTTTCATTTGGAGCTAATTGAGAAAACTACATATAGTGCTCTTTTCTACCAACATTCATTTTTTCAATATCTTTCTGCAGGTGTGTCCAGTTTAATTCAGTTAAATACACATATTTTGTGGAGTCTCTCTATAGTTGCTCTGTGTCGCTTTGTACAAGGTCTGTTACAATGTTTCTGAACAAAGTAACATTTGCAAAGCACATGTTTTTGTTTATTTTTTAAAATAGGTCTTGCATTTTCTTTAAATATGGATTTAGTCACATCAAAGACCCTGAAGACAGACCCTCCTCTTTAAGAAATCTGATTTGAAGCTTATTTTGCAGATCTCCAATAAAAAAATGTTTCTATTAGGTTTCCATTGAATCCAAGAAACACGTCACGTCAAGTTTCCCCAGGATGAACTACTTGCTATTACCACTATCTAGGTATTGGACTGCTACTCTTTTATTTTTTAATCGGATTCCTTAAATTAGGCGTCAGCTGATTTGTTAGAGACATGTTTTAAATTATAGACACACGGAGCTCTGCCGGTAAGTCTAGTTTTTAAACCATTTTGCCAAACTACTTTGCCTTGTCCACACTCTTAACTTGCCTTTATTAAGTTCTGGATGTGTTTGATAGCAGAATACTTAACCACATATTGCTGCACACGATTCTTACACAACATAATCTGGGACACATGTTTCTTAGACTTCTTTAATTCATCTAACTCAAATCATACTTGGGATTAAACAGGTAGCGTTCAATCAAAGTAGGTCTAAATTGTTGAAGCTCTTATGTTCTCAGTCTCCAGCCATCTGTCTTTGTGCAGTGGTACTATAGTAACCACTCGTCTAACCTTTTGTCCATGCTCAGTCACGCTGCTTTGGGTTGCTCTTTCAATTTACTTCCACTTTATCAAGCGTGTCTCAGCAAACGCAGCCAGCCTCATGGGTGCAAACCAGGCTCTGGAGTTAGAATGCCTAACACAACATGACCTAATCTCCACTCTGGCTCTATGTACCCATCCTGTCTGTCCACTGTCATTACTCAAGACAAGGCCAACACATCAAAGCTGGCTGGTTTTATAGGTCACCATCGTCACACATAGGGAACATTATAGATGTTCAGACCCTGACGTTATAGATTCTTTCTTCTTTTTCATTGTTTTTATTACGTTTCACCCCAACTGCAAAAAATAAAGTTAAAAAACAAGGTTTGCATTCCTCAAATATTATATCTGTTTAAGCACCAGTTTTACTTGATTAAAAAGTCTGAATTGCTGATTTGAATCTCTTTCAGGTCAAGGTCTGCATCACAACGTAGCTATTCCTGGACAGGTGTAATCCACCTGTAGCCAGAATTTCCTCTTCTGCTAATCCCTGTATTTCCTGCTAGCCAGCAGGGGAAAGACTAGATGTGAGTAAAATATAATTATGCAAGAATTAAATGCAGTGAATAAATTTACACCAATAGATTCATGCATAGAAAGTGAACAGAAAAAAATGAGGTATATTAATTTTGTAAAATAAAAGCCTTGTTTGGTCATCATCTAATTTTAATCCCCACTTTGTAACATAAAAGCCTAATTTATAGGCATTTCCATACAAATCCTCAAAATAAGTGGAACTTTTAAGGCAGCAGCATAATTTGACCAGAAACTATACAGTAAAAAATTGGTTGTTAAAAATTCAATCAACTTATTTCACTCTAAATAGCGTATTTATAATTGTACTGAGTGTAAATCTGCTCAAGTGCTATACTTTGTATGGTGTTGAATACCTGCCTGTCTCTGAAGACTTCTTGATTTGGAAACTAAATAAAGAAATTTTACACTAATTTAGAGTTGGAACAAATATTATCTGAAACAAAGTTAAATTCAACTCAGTAGGTGTTAGGAGTAAGACTTTCTTTTTACTGTCAATATAGATACCTGACCTATAACTTAATGATTAAAAAAAAGAAATTCTTCTATTTTAACAATAAGTTGTGCGTACTACTAAAGATCTATTAGAAATGTATAAAGTGAACAGCTTTATATAAACGTACACAATTTATTTTCATGAAATTTATACAAAAGTCAAAAGCTAACAGAACTGCAACAACAAAATGCATCCTGGGCAGTTTCCATAACAACCATTAGACCGCATGGGTTGTCATTAGGTCTTCTAAAATTGTAATGATCCAGAAATATGGAATAAAACACAATACTGTTGGCTGGTAAATGTCTTATTGCATCAGATTTATACCTACTTCCAGCCTCCATCTTACATTTAATGTTAAGGTGGCTCCAGTAGAATTTTGACTTGAGCCAAATGTTAAAACTTTTTATGCTGCAAACAGTCCCACATATATTACTGGCATTGTGAGTGTGAATGCATGGTACTTATTAGCTAACACTCATGTAGCTCAGGCAATCTTTTGTTATATGCAACACACATTGCAATACTGACAGGTTTGCAATGTATTGGGTGAGTCACAGCGGTGGTAGTATTATATGTGAAATATTATACGGAAATAAGTTGAATGGGTGATAAATATCGGGAATGACTCATACTAAAATGTTCCCGATTTAAGACTTTTGTGCTTAGAATAGCAAAGGATCCCAATATGAGCAGAGTTGCGTTTCTTCAAAAATGCTTAACACTTTACTGTTTGATAGGTGTTTATTTGCGTAGAAATCATGAACAACAAACAAAAAAAAACCTTGCGATCAAAACTACAACTTATCTATCATGTTTCCCCATCTTAACTTAATTATGAACCCTGCAGGTCAGCAGCCACCCATCCAGTCAGACTCTCTCTCTCTCCCCCCGATCCTCTGGCTGATCACAAACAACGAGGCTAGCTAAAAACGTTCATTCATCAAAAACAGAAACAAAGCAACAGGACACAGCAGGCAGCAGGAAATTTATTGGTGGGAGAAAAACAAAAACTTTACATACGAGTCGAAATCTTCAACCAAATGCTGAATCAGCATCTTAGCAAAGAAGTATTGGTCATGTAATGGACCGCTTGTCACAGTGATTAGATAACTGGCGTTTACCTAATTTGACTCTTATTACTGGCTGACCCGTCTACAAACAGCCGAGATGCAGGCATGCCCATTCAGTAACCAAAAACCAGAGTTTACACAGTCAAACCTGTTTAGTAGCATTCAAAACAACAAAACAATTAATCCAAGGGGAAAATATACTGACCCGAATGACATGTTGCCGTCTTTATCAGGATGCTACATGTTTGCGTAACTTTGGGGAGGCTATCATGAAACGTAGGCTAGAAACACCGATGAAAGCAAATGATGACAGTTTTGTATCAAATCAAATGGAAAACTATTCAGAAAGTAGAATGATCATTAAAAAAGAAAAAAATAATCTAACCAAACGATTAAAGTATATATATATATATATAGATATATAGCATTTTGTTTTCTTAACCGACTCAAAAATAATGTACATACAGTATGTGGAAAGATCCAATGAAGAGACATGAACTTGTTCATACATTTGTTTTTAGGTTTTACGTCCAGGAGCTGTGTTCCTCTCACGTTTCCGGAGACATCTCCCATTCCCATCGGCTTTGTAATAACGTGACGTAGAAATTAATGTACATACAGCAGGCGCAGGGGTCTCTGTTGACTTTTGAATAAGAGAAAGAGAAACAGCATGTAGAAAATACAGATATTAAAACAGTGGGATAGTGCACAGAATACATTACAATAGGCTGTTGTCTTTTTCCAGCTCACTGCTAATTCCTCCCCTCCTACATTGTTTCTCATTTAAGCTGCATTAATAGTTAGCAGTGAAAGGTGTTTAACAAGTCAAGGATCCTCTGGACTTGCTGTACCACACATGATACACACAAAAAAATAACACTGGGTATGAGAGTTGGACCTACTGCAACTTTGACACAAGCATTAAAAAAAAAAAATTTGTTGAGGCTTCTTCTTCTTCCAGGGTGAAATTTAACTTCCACTGACTTTATTTTAATGAGATTCACAATGCAAGACTGGATGAAGAGTATAAAACCCCTTATGATAACCCTGACACAAGCAAACACGGTTGATGAAATGAACATGTGCTTTGCAACATGCATCACCTTTAGTGCAACATGCAATGTGTGTCATTTTTTTGGCAGGAAAAACCGATGTAGCCAAAAAGCAGGAAGTAAATGTGACTTTTTTTTTTTTTTTTTTTTTTGTAATGTCGAACAAATGGAGATCGCATGAGGGTCACTGATTGAACTCAAAACTGTTGATATACTTCATTGGGGTTTTAGTTGATAGATCAACAAAGTAATTTCCAAATGTGAAGTGAAAGGCAAAGGATTCATTGCGTCCAAAATGTCTTACAAAGAAAAATCTGAAAGGTCTGGGGCTGATTTGAAATGAACTCAGTTTACTTAAATTAAAAGGCAAAAACTAAATCTTTTGGGCTACATGAAAAAAAGCTACAACCTATTGAAAAACTAGGTTGTAGCTTTTTGCTAGTAAAAACTAAGACTGAACTCTTCGCACCATCCGATCGGAATGGTTACGGTCACTCCAACTGGGGCTATGTGGTCAATTTTCAAGTGGCGTTCATGGATGCTCCTCATGCAACTCAACTGAGCTGGCAAAGCAGAATGAGCAAAAAATGTCATTTTATTTTATTTTAGAAAAATGTCTTTTACCTTCCACTTCACAATTATGTGCTTAATGTTGGTTTATCAGAGAAAGTCCCACTGAAATAAATCACCTGTGGTTCTAACAACCCAAACTAAAAAACAATCAAGAGATATAGAGTGGAGATGGAAGCAGATTGGGATTTGAAGATCAAACATCGAAATCAGATCAATATTGACTCAATTGGTTGTCCAGTCTTTCAGACACAGAGTGGTTTTACTGAACACATCTATGTCTGAATAAACACATCTGAGAATCTCGTGGTGATTAAATGATGCAAAGTAAATCTTTCAGCTGGATAAATGATTACAAAGAAAGCGTGCAAGAGTGCAATGCAGGCAGTGATTAGTGCAACTGATTGTGAATATGCATTATTAGTTTAAGGATAGTTTTAAGATAGCCCCGGCAAAATAAGCCATTTCCATCCCTTATTTCCTTATAAACAATAGTTCACATAACTTTAAACAGTAGGTGTGGTTTAGAACCGCTTGACTCAGTAACTTTAGGAAATTTTCGGCATTAAAATGTAAACTATCACTCAGATGTATTTTAACTGCTTCTAATTTGAAATAAAAAAAAAACAAAAAACATAAGTTTCTTATAGTGCAAACAACAGAGAATCCATGAGTTTATTTACAAGATGAATAGAATCTTTAAAGTCCTGTCCTGGAGAGGATTTCTGATACTATAGTAATATTTGTACTATTTAAGTATCTGTGAACTATCACCTTTGGGCTATAGACTCCCCATGCAACCGCCTTAAACTGTCAGAAAGATCTTACTGATAGAAATAAAATAAAGCAAACTTACTTCATTCATACCTAAAAGAAAAACACACAAACAATAAAAACAAGAGAACAAAACAAGATCAGAAATATCATTTCCATTTTGCATGCATCCCTAAAGTAAACATTACTTCCAGTACACACATTGAGACATTATTTTACTTTATTCACATTATATTAACATCTTGAATATGTGACACTTAGTCGAGAAAGTCTGGCTGTACTGCAACAGGAATTTCATTTTTGATAGTTGCAATTAAAAGTGAAATATTCATAAACACAATGAGAACTATTAGTAGAGTCTTTCTTATTGTACAGTTACAAAAACAAAATGCACAAGGCTGGAAAGAATCAGAGTTTTCTGAAGCTTATTAGACATGTCTTTAAGAATATCAGAGGAAAATACTCCCAACTCTAATGTAAGGGGTTTGCAATTAAATAAGAGTGAGAGGAGGAAGAACAACAGAGTGGACAGAGAGAAAGAAAAGATGTGTGGGAAGATAAAGGCAAGAGGCAGTTCAGAAACACCCCATCCCCACAGTAAACCTAGTGTCGTACTTTTCCAGGAATGTAGTTACGGTCGATGGTTTCCTCCTGCAGAAACATGTGAAGACAGCGCTCGTTCTGGGCCAAGGGGTGACCTGCAATTCTGCACCCATGCAAAACAAAAATAATTAACAATTAAAAAGGAACTGCATACTTTAGCTTGATCACGTGAAAATACGTTAAATGCAGTTTATAGATTAACTAAATACATTTAATGTGTATAACAAGAACCGAGCTAACTAGTAAAAATGCTTAGAAGCATCAACCTTGCTGCATTACCAAACAGATGCAACCCAAAAGTTCAGTGATAATGTAACAGAGAGCGATGTCTTGAATACTGCCGTCTGTTTTTGTTTCAAAGCAGAACACTGCAGCTGACCACTGTTTGTGTTATTCGGAGGATGCTGACCTGTTGATGAACTGCTCTAGGCCCACTCGCCGCTCCTCAATAAAGGACTCCTCAAAAAGGCCCTCATCTCCACGGAATGGCAACTGCCTCTTCAGGGCTTTGCCCGGCAAAGGTGGTACTACAATCTGTGATGGGGGGGGGAGAGAGAGAATATTTGACCTTATGATGTTCATCAAGGTTTAAGTAGATATTGCCAGTGGCTTTGTTAGAATGTAAACGTGGCTTTAAATGATTTAAATCAACATTATGTTAATGCTACAGAGTATATTGGTAGGCGAGTAGGCACAATTAAAACTCCCAAAGGAGAGTTATAAATTCTGTTAATGCTTTTTTAATGTATTCTAACCACTATGACTTTAAATTTAGGATGCCAAACTGTTAAGTCATAATTCATGACTTGTTTCTGATATCATGCAGCCTCACATTCTCCATCCAAAGCCACTGAAACAGATGTTTTTACAGAGCCGTTGAAAAAAATACTCCAAAAAATAATCATTCATCCAGGTTTGCCTTGTATTTAGCTCTAATAATCATCCAATCAACTTTAAGAAAAGGTTTAATGTCCTCTCCTGAATATAAAAAGCACAGTTTCAAGGTAAGGATCATTGAGTTTTTCCACTTTGTTCTCATCTGAATGAAGAAGAGCACCTTTTTCCACTCATTTGTTGTGGAAAACACCAGACAACATTACTTTTTTCTTTTAAAAACAGCCTTTTATTAGAACAGGCTGTCAGTTTAGGGAACAGTTAGGTCATGGTAGATTAGATGTTTGTTGGAAGTCAGTGAGATTGTTTGAAACAAAAACCATATTACAATATTTTTCCTGACCCGTTTTTTTTTTTTTTATTATGCTGTTGGTTTCTACTGGGATTTAATTACACGCAGACTGTGCAGGATTTCATTTAAAGGGGCATTAAATAGAAAGGGAACATTCCAATGCCACGCCACATCTTTCAGACCAGATCATACAAAAATCTCCATTTTCCTTCCAATTCACCTTTATAAACTTCTTTTTGATAGTATACCACATAAAATCCCAATAAAGGATATTGTAGACTGAAATTGTAATGTAAAATCTAAATAAAAAGCACAAGTTTGACTTTTTTTCTATTTTTTTTTTTAAAGGAACTGCTTAATAAAGACTAATCTCCTATAGATATTATTCACTGTAATTATGTAATCGCTTTTCCTTACTATGAGATGATAAATAAAAGCACTTTCAATCAGCGGTTATCACATCAGGAAAAATGTCTCCAAGGCCGGTATGAACATATTTCCCGTGGGAAGTCGCATCCTCCCCCCCTACAATTAGGCTGAATTGTCCAGTATTGAAGGAAACAACTGTTTACTTACCTTACTGTCTCTTTCCAGCTCATTCTTTAACCACTCAAAGTCACTGTATCTTCTCCTCACACATGAGTCCTTCAATTTGAAAATAGGAAGGTTTGTCTGTGATGAGAGCAGAAAAACAAAGAAACAAACATATAACCAGGGTCCCTTTATTATATCCATAGCCAGTGTAAACACAATGTTATTACATAACAGGAGATGACAAAAAAAAAAAAAAATCCAGTACAGCTTTTGAGTTTTTTTTTTACAGTTTACTCCAATTTCTTACTCAAATTGGAGAAACAAAATGTATTAACGTTTGATTGAAGTTTATAAAGAGACAAAAATCAGCATTGGCAGACCAAAGTTTTGCATTCATTTGATCAATATGACATCAATAGATGTTTTTATTAACCATGATGCCATGTGAAACAGTTTATTAAATCGATGTGTACGATTACCAAGCCAGAGGAAATAAAGGATATTTGCTAGTGATTGTAACGACTTTGATATTTTAAACATAACTAGAGTATAATTTTCTGTCTACTTCGTTGTAATCCTATATTCTTACATATCCAGGGTAGTATAATACATTAGCTCATTTTTTCTGTTAACAATGAAGACCACCTTGGTGTATTTCTATATTCAATTTCTATCTTGTGTTTTATTGGCAAAACCGTTATAACCAACAGTCACAAAGTTTCAATTTTTATTAAATAAAGTGACTGTTAAGTTTAATTAACATCTAATTTAAACAGCAGATCATGTGTAACATGAAGTTAGTTGCAGGTTTGTGATTTTTGGATCGTTTCTGATTTTGGTTGACAGCTTGTCAAAGATTATTTCAAGCTAACAGACATTTTCCTATCATCTTTAAAAGATAAGTTTTTATTGATTGAAATATATACATATGTGTATGTTCTTACACCTACAACTTTATCAAAATGAATTTAACATCAACAAGATGCCGGATAAAGAATTTCATCACAAACTTTAAGACACTAAACGAAAATGTAGTCAAATCACGTGTAAATGGGATATAAACCACAGCTTCCTCAAAATTCTGCTGTGCTTGAGATTTTCCATTTCACACTTTTACAACTCTAACTATAAAAGTTAAACCCCAAGGAAACGGTGTACAATTATTATTTCAAGAGGCAGCAAGCTAACACATGTCATTGCATTGTGCTGGTTGAAATACTGTACTGTTTTTAGACACTGAATTTTCAAATAGGACATTGTTCATAAACATCAGGGGGCTTTAATGCATTTTTTTCAAACGAAAAGCAGGAAAATAGTGACACAATTGATGACACAACCGTCATTTCTTGTTAGCCATTAGCCTTCCGGTGTTACTTTTAACACCGCGGTTTTCAGGCTCAAAGGCTATATTTCGCCGATAAAATATCAAATGAACCAAAGTCGTTGCGGTTTAAAATAGCTCCACGTCGCCTGTACTTGGGTAGAGTGAGGTTGACGTTTAGGAAACCTCTAAAAACTGACAGCATCACGGACGTAAACCACAAGCCAGGTCAGGCCGCGGACCATCCCCGGTGTCTGGTTTTAACGCTACCCCGCATCAAGACACTTCGGGCGGCGGCCCACCCTCGAAGCGACTGCTCGGTCGCTGTCATGCCATGCTAACAAGCTAAACAACAACTCTGGAATTATTTGGTAGCTTAGCACACGAAGCTAATCCAACTACCAAGGTGCTTGCTACCAAGCTTCCCCTCTTACCCTCATGCGAACTTCATAAGTTGTGTATCGGTTTCGGCCAACTCCAACGATCTGTGGATCGTAAACGTCTATTTCCAGAAAATTGCTCGGGGGGCCGTAAGCATCCGTCAGGTCCTGGGGTTTGGAATTCAACCGGCGAGTGTCTGCTACAACAGGATCTGTCATTTTTCCTCCTGTGTTTTTGGGATGCAAACAATGTTTTTTTGCGTGCGGTAAAACCAACTAACCATACAGTTCAATGGTAAATCTCATCTAATAAAACAACAACCACTCTAACAAGACGCTCTCCTCTTGCGGGGGCCAGCCGCCCTGCGCCCTGCCCTTCTTGAATCTGGAAAATGCGCTGAGCAGTTCCGTGCTAAACTGAAAACTCTGCTCCCCCTAATGGATGAACAGGTGACTGGACAAATTAAATATGCCATGTTGGACCTATAAAAACATTCTCTGAAGCGTTAGATACCAATCACAAGAACCTAACCTATCTACATGATAATGTTCATTGTCCTTATGTGTTTATTGTTACTGAACAAACCAAATCTTATGTTTGTAATGTTTTCAACATTTAATCACGTTTCAGACATCAGCTTCTGGATTTTAACCGTTTTTTATGTGACAAACTTAATTATACATATCTGGGATCCCACCTAATCTATCAACAGCTGTCTGCTATTGTAAAAATAAACCATTGTGAAACAAGTGCAACATATTTCGTTTTACTAATTAAGGAGAAAAAACAAATCTATTTAATACACTTGCCAAACATACACAGAACCATACTGTGAGTGATCCAGAGGCTCTCAGTTGGATTGATTTTGTTGGATTCTTTAAGAATAAGATTGAATGTATGAAAATAAAATCCCTCCAGATATTAATATTTATCCTTAGGAGGTGAGGTAGCATTGAAAATATTTATAGAAACTGAATTATTTTCGGACTGTTGATTCAATTGAGTTTTCTTAATTATCAAAGTTATTAGCTTCCTCTAAGTTTTTATTTTGTATATTTATCCAATTTCAACCAAACTATTTAAAGAGGTATTTCCTCTGATTCCCACCACTATTTTAGATATTATCAATCTTTTCCTAGTGAAGGGAAATGGTTAAACACTTTTAAGGTAGCTATAAGTAAACCTGTAATTCTCTTCATGAATTCAGAATTTCTACTGTTATCCAAATATGTTTTTCCATAATTTCAAGTGAATCCAACTCATTAGGTAGACTACATGCATGTCTCAAAGACATTATAGCCTGGATCTTAAAATTTTTTGCACTTGAATTCAGAAAAGACAGAATGAATTGTCTTTAGACCACAGTCTTTTAGAAAGAAGATGATTAGTTGGTCACCTGATGTGGATTGCATTGCCTTCTAATAATATTTTAAAAACAAAGACAAAAAACAACAAAACAAACAACAAAAAACCGGTAATATTTTCTTTAAACAAGTCTTGAGAATTTCCTGCTTTCATCTCTATAATATTGGAAAAATTAGAAAAAATCTTCTCCAGAAGTGACACTGAAAAACTAGCCCATGCATTTGTTATTGTAAGACTGGGCTATTGTAAATTCTTTACTATTATGAAGTTCACAAATTGCGGTTAAAAGCTTTCAGCTGATCTAAATTGCTGCAGTGATAGTTCTGATGAAACATAAACAGAGAAATTATTTTTCTTCCATTTAAGCTTATTTTCATTGGAGAATACATTCAAAATAGATATAAAATTCTCCTTTTTTTGTATAAATCCCTAATTAACCAAGCTCCACCTTATACCAAGGAATTGAAAGTTGAATATTTTGAATGATTTCCGATTAACCATGATTAACCATGGATTTAAAGTCAATTTCAGAAGCATGGGAGAGGAAAAATGCAGGGTTGTCGCTCCTTTAAGACAGAAAGTGAAGAGGCCTGTCTGAGGACCAAGGGAAGATCATTCAGGAACTTAGGAGCTGCCACAGCAGAAGTAGGGTTTCCTCTGAGCTGGTGATGGCAACAGAAAACGATATGGATACGCTAAGGTTACTCACAGGATTACAGAAACCTTGTCATAAATCATCATGTTATGGGTAATTTACACAATCTAGAACTCATGATACATTAGAGAAATAAAAATTGAGGTATGAGTATACATACATCATTATTTTATACAATAAACAGTATCAAATTATATAGAACAAATTGAATATTAGAACTCACCTAAAATAGATTATTATCAACATTTTGTTAATAGTGACTTTTAGTTAATAGTGGCTTTCATTTTATATCGGTCTAGGACCAAAACTAGTAGACGTAATTAGTATTTTTTAAATAAATGAGGTTAAGAGGGATGATAAATTTACAAAAACACAGATTCAATTTCTCTCATTGTTTGAAAACAGAACTAACAGGATATAAATGTAGACATCTGTTGACTGCAATATCTATCTATCTATCTATCTATCTATCTATCTATCTATCTATCTATCTATCTCTCTATCTATCTATCTATCTATC
>JAUZNJ010029136.1:0-15611 GCA_034780135.1 Jordanella pulchra | reverse complement strand
TTAAATGTCACTCTGTGAACATGTTTTCTGGCAGACTCCATCTTCTTAGTTTACATCATCATGCGTTGGTGTAGGTAAAGTGTCAATCAAATGTATAAACAAGTACCAAATTATAAACATAAAATGCTTTTTTTGCTCAACACCAACAAAAAACCCCAATTTCTTTCAATGACCTAAAGGCCATCAAATAACACTAAACATTTGTGGGTCACTCATACCCATTACTGATGGTGACCTTTGGAATGTTTGGACTTTGTTCTATTAATCTCATGTTTTCATACTTTTTCTTCCAGATTACTGCACTAAGTGTCGTGTTTGAGGCCCAAAATGCACAAAAAGTAGGAAAGAGCTGCAAGGTGACAAAAAGTACCTTTAAGAACAATTTGCAAAGTTAGAGTTAATTAAACTGGATTTGGCAAAGAAAATATGGATATATTGACGTAGATTTGTAGTACAGGACTCTGGTTTTGATTTTCTTGGCAAATGTACTGAAAGTTCAATTAGTTTACTTACATGCAGGTCTAACTGCATTCAAATGAATTTTATTGGAATCTAAATGAAATCTAAATTAAAATCACAAAATAAAGAAGGAAGAAACGGGGGGATACTATTGCTACAGGAGCCCAGACATTACATGCATTAGGTAGAACAATGGACCCACTGCATCAGCATAGAGTCTAACAATGGAAGAATAGTTATATTCATCCATATAACTGACAGCCAGGGTTCCTCTGAACAAATACATTTTATTCTCAATTTAAAGCAATTGAGAGTTTCAATGATTCAGGGTCATACAGTAATCATATATATATCTATATATAGATATATATATTTATTTTTTTTTGAGAGGCCCTATTGCAATTAGTCATAGGCTCTTGAAACTGATTAATTGCAAGTCTTCTAATGGAGAGTATAGACAGCATCTAATATGAAGCCACTTCATACAATGATGGCCTCTGTATTGTTGGAGGGGGAGAAGCGATGGGGGAGCAGTGAATGTCGCCGACGTCTAACCATTAGATGTCGCTGAAAATCACACACTGTAGCTTTAATATGTTGCTATACTAAATGGTTTTTCACATTTGAATCATTTCTAAATGTCATTTAGATGTATATTTAATGTAACTTTTGACACTAAAATAAAGTTTAATGTTTATCCCACATCAACAATTTTTACTTTAATTTGATTAATCTGTACCCTCTACTCTGTGTGTGTGTGTGTGTGTGTGTGTGTGTGTGTGTGTGTGTGTGTGTGTGTGAAGGTGTGGTGGAAGAATGCCCCATCCCTGGAGAACTGAGGCTGAAGTAATGAAATGCTCATTACGGATTCAGCTGGAAACACTGGGGATACATTTCCACACCTACATACACACCCACCCATCAGCTTAGACTGTTCAAGGTCACCTCCTAACATTTGTTTGGGAGTGTGTGTGTTCATATACATGTGTGTTGACATACAAGCCAACCAGAGCCTAAAATTACACAGTTTACAGAAAACATCAGATATTTAATATTTGACTGTCACGTTTATGGAAATTTTCTTGACCTAAATTCAAAATCAAAAACAGGACTTAACTAGTCCAAAGATTTATTTAAAGAAATGAAATCAAAGTGTTCAACTAAGATGACCTTTGCTCTGTCACTGTAGTTTAGTGATGTCTGGGGAAGGAGAGAAGCAGTTAGATGGTACAAGGATGGGAATTAATATTTCAGAAGTTAATAAAATGGCTTACTAATCTGTAGCCTGTCAGCGTAGTTGAGGGGTAAAAGAGGTCCTGGTGGTGTACTGTGGAAGATGATGTCCCAGACAGCCTTTTGTTTTCTGAGGGATTTCTGTAAGAGCAGGGCGGATGGAGGCTTGAGTTTTAGGAAAGCCAAGCGGCAAGTGGTGGCTGGAGACGATGGATCTGCAGAGACAGAGTGTGGCAGACTTGGGGAAAAGATTTGTCATTGAGAGGTTTGCAGGAGGGATCTAGATTGGCATAAATTACCAAGAAGGCTTCAACCTAAAAGCCACTGAGAACACAAAAGGTGAGCTCAAGTAGAGGCAAGAAAGTAAACAATATTACTTTTTTAATTTATTGTTTACAAAAGGCAAAACATAAGAGAAAGAAAAGCTGTTCAACAGCTCCTTAAATCCCCAGCAGACATCACATCTAGATTTTCACCTCTTTGCTTTGAGAAGTCTTACATATTTCAGAGAAATTATTCTGTTTGGCTTATTTGAGATGGAGGCACTGATTATGTGTATGGTAGGTCTTATTGATAAATACATTTATTACAGAACATTAGATTCTTCATATAACATATTTAGGTATTGTCAGTTTTTCAACAACATATAGCTTTCCTTTTTAAAATAGCTTGTAATTAACACATTCAACCAATTTAACCAATTATACAATATATATAGAAAATTTTTGAAAAACTAGCAGAGAAGTTTGTAGAAGCTGGAAACTCAATAAGAAAAGTCGGTGATTTCTTAGCAATCCATAAACTATAATCCAATAGTTTTCCCAAACTGTGTGCCGCCTAATGTTGAGCGATATGTAAACATTTTCCAACCGACAGAGTCAGTCCAACTAATAGTATATTTGTGCAGGTGACTTTGTGAGCAAAGACAAGCACCTCTTCAGAGGTCCTCCAAGAGGTGCTGCTGCAGCTACTGTTCATGCTGCTAACTGTGACCCCCTCTGAGCTCTGCCAGCAGGACTTAAAGCACAAATGTTTATGGAAAGCGATGCTAATGTTGCACATAATCCTCCATGCTTGTTTTCTATTGGTGTCACATAAAAACAGATCTGATTTGACATTAGGATCACATATGGATATGACTCAAATGGGACTTAAAAAGTCAGCTTTGGGCCCAACCTACCACCTCTCAAAAATCAGATCTCAGCCATGTTTGCCAGCAGGAGGAAAGGAGCCAAAGAAATCTGTTGTCTTTAAATGAGATAAATGGTGTTCAGTGGAGAAGCCACATTTTAAGCAGGCAGTTATTCAGCTAAGTTTAAAGAACTTGGGCTTATTTTAGTATTCATATTTTAATATCTATTGTAGTACTTAATCATAGGTCTGGTTATTCCTATATGTTATAGTAGGCATGTGGGTGGGGGCGGGGTATGGAAGACAGAAAGCAATCTAGGAAACATTTGGCAGCCAGTTTGTGTCCTCTGGGTCACCACAGCTATGATTTATGTTCCTCCCCCACCTGTCTAGGACTCTCTGTGCCACCCATGGATGAACACTTTGCTCCAAATCCTGTTCCATTTTCATGTTATTATTTTTAATAAGTGTCTGAATTGCAACTCACCTGTGAAAAGGACATAGATCTGCTTGGAAAGAGGAGAATGATGGATCATTGTCTGTTTGTTTTCTCCACCTTCTCCTTTAAAGTCCCCACAGAAAATGGTTACCATTTGTGTCAGTCCCTGTAAAGTGTCAGCTCAGCTCCTGTGGGGATGCAAACCATGCATGAATGGATCGGTTGTGTCATTCATATCCTGGATGACATGAACAATGCTGAAACCTTTGTATTATCTGCTTCAGCCCTGACCTGGATATGAGCTGTCTACCACTTCAGTTCACTGACAGGGTCCTCCAAATGTCAGTCCTGAATCCCTATTATCGCTCTATCTCCCACACATGGAATTCAATGCTGTAAAGGTTAGAGTTTCCCATGAATGGATTTAGTGGCATTCTTCATCACTTACCTCCACTTTGTGTGTTTTTGTGCATGTGCTTTTTCCTATGCACTATAGGTAATTTGTTCTGCTTTTTTGCCTGGGAATAAAACTCCCAACATTAGTATTGGGATTGGTTTGTGACACAACTTAAAATAAAAAGAAAATAAAAAGAACAACTTAGATGCTTACATTTACCAATATAATTGGTACCATCCTGTTTATTATAGATTCCTTTTATTATAGATTCTTTGAAATAATTAAGCTGCATTGATGATGATGATGATGATGATGATGATGATGATGATGATGATGATGATGATGATGATGATGATGATATTCTTAACTCCTGAACACAACCTCCTTCTACTCTCAAATCACTTCAAATAAGTTGCTTAAACTCACTTGGATGTTTGGCTGCTATGCGCTCTGACTTTTACCGATGATTTAATTAGATCCACACTCTCTCAAACATACCTGAAGTTTCTTCCTCTAGTCCCCATTTGTTTGGGCTTCAGCCAGAAATGTTTAGTCCCCTCCTGCTGGTACCATTGGCACAATCAGGTGTAGTTTACTCCTTAATTTATTATTAGCTATTTATAAGGTATCAGGCATGACAAGTGCATGGACACTGTTTTGAAATGTTGATATATTTATTATACACCGTGGTAGATATGTTATTTACTCAGATAATATTCAGGGTGTCATATATTTTTTTTAAACACACGCCCTACTGGCTGTGTGTTAGAACAATAACTGAAAGTATGAATCGAGCTCAAATATGGAATAAATTCACCACCACTTCCATTTAAAATAGAAGTTTAACAGCAGAAATCATCCAGCTGTTAGACAGCATGATTTTTATTCCATGTATTTAGATTCTTTAGTCGTATCACATTCACTGTAAAGGGTTCTATTTCAGATTAGCAGAAAAATACGTCGCCGAGGGCGTCACAGCCACGGTGGCAGTGGATATACTTTATATTAATGGAAAGCTTTACAGGTATCAGGAAATCCCTGGAGGCTTTATTAAAAACAGGTTAGTCTAAAACATGCCTTGCTGATCAGATAGATGTTTGTTTACTGCTAAGTGTAATCAATGTAGTGCGCAGCTCAGTGTGATGTTGGACTGGTGTATGTGGTTTGCTTTGAGCTGCAGTGTTTTCTGCATTTCTCTTTCCTAAACTATCCATCTTCTCCCTCTGGCTTGTTTGTTGCACACAACATGCTCACACACACTTCATAAGGTACACACTCTTTTTATTTTTTTATATCTCTGTATCCTGTAACTCTGTTTCTGAAGTATCAGCAGGACAACCACTGGTATTACGTGTGATTTTTGGGAATGTACGTGGAGCTAGCATCAGAAAAAAAAAAAGTTAAAAAATTTGAATCAGCTTACAATACTACGGTCAGGCGTTCTATTTTAATTCAAGAAAAAGTAAAGTTCAAAGTATTAGACACATGTACACATTCAGTGAGTAAATGTAATATAATAAATATCTCTATTCCTGACCAAAACGTTTTCAATGTTAGCATTGATGGCCCAAACTTTGATGACCCCTCATTCTTTCATGCTTTCTACTCAGTATTGGAATATTTTGAGACTTCGCTCATTATTTGGGGCAATTTGAATTCATGCTTAAATGACGAAATAGACGTTATCGTTGTTTAGTGTACAGTTTAGAGGTGATTATGAACTTTGCGATGAATGGTGCACGTTTCACCCTAGCAGTAGGGAATATACTTTTTTCTCACGTATGCATCATTATTACTCTCTTTTAGATTATTTCTTAGTCAGCAGCTCTTGGTTGACTGACATGTCAGACACGGAGATCCTCCCTATAGCTGTCAGTGACCGTGCTCTTGTCTCTTTAAACATAGAAATTGAGAAAGAAAACATTCAAAATCAATTCTGGGGATTTAATTCATTACTGCTGGAAGATGTAGATTTTATCAAACATTTTAAAGAAGCATGGACTTCATATTTGGATTATAATAATCTCCCGGGAACATCAGCATCTGGGAAGGCAGTGATGAGAGGGCCCATGTACATCATGGCCATTTGATTTTTGTTTTGTAATGACAAATCCAAAACTGGAAAACAAACTGGTTCCTGATTTCCGAATGAGATCAAACTCCTGTTTTAGAATCGCGGCATTGGTTCCCTGAGTGTTTCAGGTTTGATTTTAAGATTCTTTTATTGGTTTATAAATGTCTTCATGGTCTTGGCCTTCTTATTTATCAGACCTGCTTTTAAATTATGCGCCCTAGCGGACCCTGAGGTCCTCTGGTACCGGCCTCCTAGTTGTTCCCAGAGTCAGGGCCAGAATGTATGGGAAGACTTTGTTCCACCATTATGGTCCTGGTCTTTGGAGCAGCCTGCCTCAGAACCTCAGGGCTGCAGAGGCAGTTGATGTTTTTAAAAAGAGGCTCAAGACCTACCTATTTACCTTAGCTTTGACCTGAATTGTATCTATTTATTTATCTATTTTATTTATTTATATTTACCTGCTTACCTTTATTTATATATTTATTTTTGCATTGTTTTTTTTCGTGTCGTCTTGCTTCATTCCAGTATTTTACTTTGGTTAACTCTCTTATGTCTACTTTTAGTCTTGCTGTTTTTATTTATTACCTCCGTCAAGTTGTTTTCAGTAGCCTTGATTTGTTTGTTTGTTAGCAACTTTACGGAAAAAGTTATGGACGGACTTTGCTCAAATTTTCACAGAAGGGGCGCATTATAACCATTGATAAATTATTAAATTTTGATGATGGGCGAATCCCCGATGGTTATCCTTAACTTTTCTGTGAATCCATAACTTTATCTGTAAAGTTGCAAACAAAGAAACACACAAACCATCGCTACCGAAAACATAACATCCTTTTATTGCACGATCAAAGACAGATCTGATGAACACTCTAAATAATCTAAATTAACTTCATACTTTACCAAATATTAAACCATATCTTATATTTAGCTAGATGAACTTTATGCATATTGTGAATGTTTTTAATATTATTTAATAAATTGAGATGTAATATTTGCCAGCATGACTAAACACTTAAAAACTCCCTTCATTCCTTTTGGTCTGAAACTGTTGCTTTGTCTATTGTGCATTGATACAATGTGTATTGTTGCAGACAGAATCAAGTTTCTCCCGAAGCAGGTGTGTGCTTGCTGGGTATGTCACCAAGATATTAGACGCTGTTTGAGTGTTTTTGGGACAGCACAGGTGAATACAGGAATGTCACTCAGTGAATGTGTGTGGGTGTGTTAGCCTGTCTACGTGAGCTCTCTTTGCCAGCAGCACTGCGGTTTCCCTCCTGCTGTAATCAAGCTATTTACCTGAGTTTCTCCCAGAAGGGACATGGACCAATGCCAAAACACACACATGTATTTGGAAAAAAAGTAGCTGTTTCACTGCCGCTGCATACCAGTAAAATGAAGCAACATTTTTAACATCTGTGTGTGTCTTTTTGTGTTTATGTATCTAATGTGAGACACTGCTTTATGAGGGTGTGGGTATGTGAGGTGAAATCCATAAATCCTTCATTTTTAAACAGCAACAAAACAACTAAATTATGCAAGCTTTTTGTGCAATCACAAGACAAAAAACAGAAATAGAAAACATTTCTTCCAAAACAGAGTTTGTTTTTTACAGAGACAGATGTTCTATACGTGATTTGTTTTAGCTTTATGAAAGATAAAGCTGGACTCTGCAGAGATAATGACAAACGCTGGTATTTATGTTGCTTTGTGGCGGTACACTGGATAAATAAGAACTTTTAGATAAGCACACACAGATATTCAGAAACACTGCACTGGCTGGAAGTGGAAGTTAAACACTATTTTTTTTTGTAGCACACTTCCATCCAAATATGTTGAGGTATAAATCTGATATTAGATGAAAACAGAAAGTTACATTTTGTTGTTAACTCCTGTTGGAATTATTTTAGCTCCAACCCTTCCTGATGTTTTACTGTAATATATATATTTGTCTTCTGCTATTTGATAATTCTGTGTGGAAAAGAACTGCAAAAGAATTAACAGAATAAACAAGAGAGGAAAGTTAGTCCAGATAAAAAACATAATCAAAACAGAACTGGCTTAAAGAGTACAACGTTTACGGCAGGAGTGCCACACAGTGGTTTTATCAACGACTACCCCCAGTTATTTGACCAATGGTTCCAGCTCCACTGTTTAGTCATTTATCACAACTAAAGAGATCAGTTTAGACATTTTCCTAAAGTCTAAAGACATTTATTTAGTTTTATTCACGTTAATATTTTAAAATGATTCCTCACACCGCTCTTTAAGTTATGAAACCAGGCATGTTCAGTTTTTTTCTGCTAAGAATTGACACAATGACAGAATCATTCAGAAATGTAATGATGTGCTGACCACTGTAATGGCTCCAGCAGTCATTTTTGTTTCACACAAATAAAAGAGAAGAGAGGTCACAGCCAATAGAAGACAGAAGGTTTAGATAAAACACCATTTACTTGGACTCATCTGTTAAAAAAATCCATAAGCCAAGAAATAAAAGCCCTATCAGTATTAAAGCAGTTATTTATCTGATGTGCTAAAACATGAGATCAATAAAAAGACATGAAATTAACAAAAAGTCTGACCAGGGATGTAGTTTTTTCAAGATCTTTAAAAAACAAGTTTGAAAGTTTCCCTAGTGCATCCTCTACACCTCTGTTTGACCCATAAGAAAACTGGAGAGGGTCTAGTTTATCCTTTACTATGTCCAACATAGTAACATTTTCTCAAAAACCTTCATAACACATGTCAGTGCCACTGGTTGGAAATAATGGAAACCAGGAACCTTCAGCAGATTTAACAGGTGAAGCTTTGTTTTATTTTGTGAAAACAATCATCTGATCCTGAATGTCAACAAAACAAGGGAGATGAATGTAGATTTCAGAAGAAACAGGAACAAGTTGGATCCTGTTAACATCATGGGAGAAGATGTGGAGGAGGAGTATAAATACCTTGGTGTTCACCTGGACAACAAACTAGACTGGAGATGCAACTGTGAAGCCGTCTACAAGAAGGGACAGAGCAGACTGGACTTCCTAAGGAAAAGTTGTTGAGTGAAAAGTTGTCTTCCTCCATCATCTGCTGGGGTAACGGCATCAGAGCAAATGACTTAAAAAGCTCAACAAGCTAATAAAGAAGGTTGATTCTGTTCTGGGAAACCTCTGGAGATTATTTCATAAAGAAGAATTACTCGTACAGTGAAGAAGATTATGAGCAGCAGCAAGCTTCATCTCCCAGACTAATCAGTTTAGTTTCAGCCTGTTCTGTAAATCCAGAACTAGAACCAAGCAGGGACAAGCAGCGTTTAGTTCCTATAACAAATAGAAAACTGTAAAAGTGCTGAAAGCCTGAATTCATCCAAGTGAAAGTTCTTGAAAAATTAGCAGAGAAGTTTGTAGAAGCTGGAAAATCAATAAGAAAAGTCGAATCCATAAACCATAATCCAATAGTTTTCCAAGTCAAAGTTAAAAACCCGTTTGTTTAAATTGTCATGTTATTGGTTTAATTTAGTGTTCCAACTGTTTTTGTTTTATTATCTGTTTTTTCTCTTTTTTTTCTTTAATTGTTTCTCTTCTGATTCTATTTTCCTGTTTAATTCATTAAAGCACTTTAAATTGTCTTTGTACTGAGTTGTGCCATACAAATAAACTTGTCTTGCCTTAAGGGAAAAAAATCAACTTAATTGTATGTTTTAGTGAAGGATAAATATTTCAGTGGAAAGTTTAAGCTAGTGCAGCTCTGAATCACACCAGTGGGTGCTTGTTGATTAGATGATCTACAGTTTAACCTGATCCCTCCCTTACCTCTTCATATTTTCACATCCACTCAGGTGATGATTCTTCAAGTGGTCGTAGTCCAGAAACAAAAGAAATGGCTCCTCCTTCTCTTCGCCCACTTTCTCCAGTTCAACATTCACCTCCACAGGTAGAGTTGGATCTCTAACAAGAATCAGATTGTTAAATTCACAGTTTTTGGACTATATTTAACCTTAAATGTTTTAAAAAGATGTGCATCCTGTTTTGACAGTTGTCTTACATCATATGAATTAGATCAGTGGTTTTACAGCATTGAAATTATATTAGTCTTTTATACGTGGCTCTATCAAATACAGTCTAATAGCGATGTATTATAAAGATGTCTGTCACAAATTAATATGTAATGTAAACAGTACCAATCTGGTTTTTCACAAAAAACAAATTATTTTAAACACAAAGCTTTGACTAAAATATGATTTCAGACTAAAATAGAAATCTTTTGGATAGAGACTGACTGTAAAGAAGCTGGTTTTTACCAGACTGCTGTAACAAAACAATATTGAAAGGAGTTCAAGATAAGCACAGCTTTGAGAAGATTGTGAGGCAAAGTCCATAAGCCACTTCAGAACCAGAAACTGTGTCTGATGTGTTGTGGTTTAGTAAGAAGCAGGAGTGAACTGTTTCTCAGTGTAGCCAAATCATCTTTTCAGGTGGAAGTGGACTTTGTATTTATTTTGGAAAACAACCTCCAAGTGGCCCTAAATTCAAGTTCCTTAGAGATCAGAGTGACTGTTCCCAAGGTAGTAAAGATCTTTGTATCCTTGTTTTCTGTGGTTGATCCACACTGCTTTCTCAAATTCAAACTCAGCACAGCTCTATAGAAGCAACGCTCAGAGCCAGAGCTCTCAACTCTCACACATTAACCATATGACACACATTTCACCAAGTGTATGTGCTTAGACTCCACATTTGTAATTCCTCACTCTTAAAGACTGTGAAAAGAGAAATATCCATTTTTCTTCTAAACACATTATAAATACTGTAAAATAATTGTTCTACATGTATAAATAAGTCTTCCAACCTTTTATGATTGCACTGTTGCACTAGAAGTAAATTTGGGATTCAATGTTTCTGTGATTCAGGATTTATTGGGTGTGTCTTGTTGTCACACAGCTGCCTTCAGAAAATCTGCTCAATCCCTGCTGACCCAGCAGTGTAAAGGCAACAAATGAGGCCACCTCTTCATTGTTGCGCCTTTATTGTAAATTTAGCCAATTTTCTGACTCCTCCTTGAATTACAAATCAGAATGTAGATATAATATTTAATATTTTTGTTTCTTTAAAACAGTTGTAAAGAAGAATACCGCTGTAAAAACTGGCCCTGGTCTCAGAAAAAAAAAGTATAATGGTAGCATTAGATCATAAAGAAACGGGTTGTATCAAACATATTTGGGAATATGATTCAGGTTTTTTTTATATAAAACGATTTAATTAAAAAAAGTAGAAAATGTATCAAATTAGTTTGTTTGTTTATGATTTGAAATAGTGATTTTGCTGTTAGGACTTAAAATCTCACTCCAAGCTTAGATTAAAAGCTGAGAACTTTGGTAAAAACCTTTAATGATTCCCACTACTTGTGTCATGTTTATGAAGATTTCGTTTTTTTTATTTCTACCTTATTTAGTAAGACGTTGGATTCAGATCTGCTAAATTGACAGAATCCATACAGTTGTGGTCAAAAGTTTACATACACTTGTAGAAAACATGTCATGTCTGTCTTGAGTTTCCAATAAGTTCTTATTTTTCTGTGATAGAGTGATCGGAACACAGACTTGTTTGTCACAAAAAACATTCATAAAGTTTGGTTCTTTCATAAATTTATTATGGGTCTGCTGAAAATGGGACCAAATCTGTTGGGTCAAAAATATACATACAGCAACATTAGTATTTGGTTTTTACAAAAACATTATGTTTTTTACAAGTGTATGTAAACTTTTGACCACAACTGTAAGAACTATGTCAATGTAGCAGGAGTTCTAGCAGGGGCTACTTTAATTACAGAAAGAAATGTATTTTTTTGATGGATCTGTAAAAAAGTTTTGCACACCATCGTTCTGCTGTATTTTGCTCTTCCAGGTGGCAGTCCACTCTTCAGCGCACAGGACGACCTTTAAACTCTGGACTGTGGTGATTCATTTGCTCCTAACATCTCCATGGGAACCACTCTGACCACCAAGAGACGGATTAGCCGATGGACAGACTGGGAAGGCCGAAGGACAACCATACCTGAATGTGCCGTTGTGGCATAGAAGTTCAGAAAGTGCAGCTGAAATGTTCTGACTGTTTTTCTTTTGGTAGCCGACAGAACGGAACAAGCTGCTGATTTACCACAGCTGTTGGTGCAAAGACCCCCTTTTTACTATTAGCTGCCACTGACCTACCTGTGTTTGTGTTGTATGTTGATAGGTTATAGGATATTCTGCAATACTCACATTTTTGAGAAGATGTAAATACAAGTATATATAAATTATATATTTATATTAAAAGATCGAGTAGATAGTAGCCCTGGTGTGCATTAAGCTTATTGTTTAAAAAAGATCAAATACTTGGATGGCGGCAGATTTTCTCATTTGATGGATTTATTAGTTGTAAGAATTGGGTTAGAACAGGACAGAAAGGTTTGTTCTTAAAAGGCAAAAAGTAACAGTTATCTGATGCTTGTGCTACTTGTAAGTTTGTGCACAGGAGCCTTGCCTTGCAGGCCTTGTCTCCTAAAGACTATTTTAGGATTGTCTGGTTTCAAAAGGTACAATTTTTGATATTTTTTTTATTTTGTTCTGCAGTGTTTGATATTCTTAAACCACTGTGAAACATCTTCAGTTGTGTTCAGATGGACTCTGGACTATTTTGGTGACGGCTGAAGGATTCTGATTGCACTGGAATTCTATTTAGGAGTATTTCAGCATGATAGGCTAAATAGAAAACATGCCGTATTCAAAGTTTTTGAAAAACGTGTCATTTTCCCTAAACTTCAAAGCTGGAATCTATTTTACATTAATGTATAAAGTAAAATCATAATCAAATGTGTTTGTTTACCAATGAAATGTAAGAAAAAAACTGTAAAGTTTAAGTATTATGAATACTTCTGTGACACATTGTATAAAGCGAAGAAGATGCATTCATTTGGTCAGATATATGAAATAGTAAAGTTTGTGTTTGTTGATGTATCTTTAAAAACTAATAATTGAGGTTTTAATGTGTTTTCACATTAACCAAAATGTGTGTAGTTATTTCGCTTGATAAACTTTATTTATGAGTGATTGTGACTCTCAGATGAAACAATTTAAGAATAAATACTGAGATTTAGAGTATCAGGGTTGTGAGCACTTTCCCATCATCCCTCAGAGTGTATCGAGTTTAAAAATGTACGTTTGCAGGAAGGTGGTTCTGTGGTACAAGGAGGGTCCATCCCTTTCATATTTGCAAGGCTACGTTTAAATATAGAAAGATTTATTTTCATATAAAGTATTTTAGGCTTATACAGCATTTTTATATCATAAAGCAAATGAAATAACAACCATTTCTGGATCGAATGTTTAATCATTTTTAAATCCTGTGAGTGGCAGTAAAACTAATTCTTTTTGTAATCAGTTATTAGTATAAGACTTAGTCTTAGGTCTAGCCTTGATAATTTTATATGCATTAAAGGAACACTGCTCACATTAAATAGCACAGAAATGACCTGTTATTTTGTTACAGCAGAGTTGCTCAGCATGTGCTATAAAATGCACAATTGTATGTGAAGATAGCTGACCTTTTTCATAGTAAAATAATACAAAAAGTAATGCACTACATTGTAGTGTAACAGCTTTTCTATTTTAGTTGTGTTTTTTTATTGTTCTGCTGCTGTAAGCAGAGAACTGATTCAACCTGTTACCCCTCAGCTTTGGTTTCTCTGTTGACTTTTGGAAAACCACTCTTCCAATGTAAACTACTGACCCAAAACTGATTCTTGCTGCTGTATTAACTGTGTTGTGTTATTAATTGTTTTAGTGTCCCTAATAATAAACAGTTTTTAAATACATTTTTGTCTTCTCTAAATTCTGTTAAAGAACTTGTGGTTGGTCCAATTGAGACTTTAAAACAAAATCTAGCATGAACTGTTTAATCCAGTCAGTTTCTGTTAAAGCGTTGTCTAAATTAACCCAGAACTCAAGTGAGTAAAAATACCTGCATACTGTCTACAAGAAAAAAAAGTTAAATAAGCAACAGTTTAACTGTCAGATGAATGAAATTAAAATAACAAAACCAATTGCCAGCCTTAAAGGAAAGACTGGAGCTCTGTCAAATGTTGTTCACTAAGTCTGATCTGCTTAACAAAGTATTATCTCTAAATGTTTTCCTGTGTAACTGCTTAATTGACCAGTACATCATTTTTGGATACTGCAACCCAGAGCCTGCATCACTAAAATACAAACCTCTGAAGAGGCTTTTTGAATTATTTGTTTATATGGCTGGAATTGTTAACATATTACAACAACAAGAAGAGTTGAAACTGAACCTCCAAGAGCATTAAGAGACATGTAGACTCAGCTGCAGACAGATTTAAGGCACCTACACACAGTAGCCATACTCCCAACACAAGTAAGATGGCAGCAAACCACATGGCTGGCAGCAGGTACAAACATAATCCAGTTAGTGCACTTGGGGGACTGTCCACAAGCTTCCCAAAAGCCATCCACAATTGCTGGAGTATAGCACCTGACTGAACCACCCCAGAACTTTCAAGGAGGAAGGACTCCTGCCAAGTCCAAGCTCAGTCCTTCCCTGCAGTCCATAGCTGGCCCTGAATCTTCCTGTAAAGCAAAGGCAACCATCCAGTGAGAGACAGTACTGTGACACGACCCAACCCCCACACAAAAGCCTCTGTGGTGGCAAAGAAGAAAGAAGGACACATATTTTTATAAACGCTAACAAACATGTAGATATGTGTTGTTTGGGAACTTAAAATCTACCCTGCATAGATTTATCAGCAGTTAAGTGAGACTGCCTTTTCTCTTCTGGATATGTAAAATAATTTCTGTTCATGAACGCAATAACTTTTCCAAAGAAGTACTCAAAAGTGACATCAGTGACCCAATAACTAGATTGATTGGTTTTATGCTGTGATAAGCTGATGCTCTACCTGAACTAATGAATATTCACTCACCTCTAAATGACAAATGCTCTGCATTGCTGGCACAGCAACTAGTTGACCTTATTTTCACAATAATTCAGCTAATAAGCATTTAACTACTAACCCTCCCCCAAGACATTCAAGCAATAACTGTATTAAATAAATAAACTAAGGCTAAACTGCCATTTTACATTAAAAATAACCTTTTTCGCTGTGGTAGGAAACATTTTTTTCGAGTTAAGTCAAAGTTCATGAGCTACAACTCTTTAAACTGAGTTAAAAATCAAACAATTCAATTCATTTTTTATACTTTACTAATTCACAACACATGTCATCTCAAGTTACATTACAGAAGTAATTAAACATATCACACAGTTGGATTAGTTGCAAGTTTTCTATCTAAGGCAAACCAGCTGATTGCATTCAGTCATTGAGTTTACAGGACACACTCCTCCGAGATGAGCAGGTGGTGGCCGTAGATATTTGCTTGTATTTTGTCCTTGACTTGTTAGCAACCCCTTACACCAAGCATACATGTAGTGGAGAGAGAAAACTGTCTTTAACCAAAAAAATAAATCTCCTTCAGAACAAGGTTCAATGTGAGCGGCCTTCTGCCAAGGCTGGCTGGAGGTTTAAGAGCATAGAGCAGATATACAAGAGCACCATAGAAGCAGTGATCCATAAATGCCTCCTATCTTAGGTATTGGTAAACTAACTCCACAGGTAGCTCTGTCTACAAAAGAAACGGCAGACCAAAACAAAAAGATGAAAGAGAGCACAAACAAGTAGTGTGATATCATCAGCTGGGCTGATGATATCCAGGATGGTGATACGTCCAAACAGGAACAGACAAGATGAAGCTACAATGATGAGAAAAGATTAGACAATATGAAGTTAGGGGTGAAATACTGCAGAATGGAAAGATAGAGATAGCAGAATCACACGTCCTC
>JAUZNJ010029135.1:0-15611 GCA_034780135.1 Jordanella pulchra | reverse complement strand
AAAACACAGAAAGACAATTCTCCAGTAAAAAAGGTAATTTGCTCAAAGAAGATAATAGATCATGGTTTCTAGTTTTAACACATAGGTTATTCAATTGTGAAGTTTGTTTGTTTTTATAAAATGAGACTTATTAGAATATTTTCAGTGTTTTTTGTACATTTTATTTTCAATTTAGATAAATTTAGATCATAATAAAAACATTTTTAATATGTTCTGTTTCACCATGAAACTAAATGTACTTTTTTCTCGACTGTGAACGGATCATAATTGTTATATATGATTATGTCTCATTAAGATATCCAGAGAATTAAAACAAATGTTTTGCAATATTTAACCATTAATCTGAAGGAATGTAAATCTAGTAGGAATAGTTATCATGGTCAAACAGTTACTCTTTAATTCCTCATTTTTCATACATAGCTACGGTTCATAATCAATCACAAGATGGGGAAAGGCTAACAGTGATGAATATTCATAAATTACACCAGTGGACGCACTGCCAGCCTCAGAAGCAACAGACCAAGCAAGTCATGAGGACAGCATCCTCAAAGGACTCCTTTCAGCACCCAGCGATGTTAGCCGCCACCAAACCCCACAGTAGCTAGTGTTAGCGAAGCAGAGCTTTCCCACACGGGTCTCCAAACTGTTTGCCAGAATTGCTTTAAGGTTAACATTGATAAACATTTATTAATAGTTAAAACATGAATATATCTGTCTGTATTGTTTGATTGAACTGACTAAAAGTAAACTAAAAGGTGCCAAATTCCTTTCCGCTGGTAACTATATCATGGCTAGGTGGTTGCTACTTGCTAACTATTACTGTACAAGCTAACAGCTGGCTAACTGCCTCCAAACAAACATCTGCCCAGATTTTAGTCTTTATTTCTCAATTAAAATAGTTTATGCACCTAATAAACCACCAGATCTGACCACAAACTTACTAATGGTCTCAGCTTCCAGTCATCTGTGTTCATCTCAGATGCTACGAGTCATTGTAGTTTCTGAGTAAAAAGAGCCAAAAAAAGACACCTTGATTTACACATGACTAACTGTATGTCAATGAAGATCTTCCAACTTATCTTAGTTCCTAGAAGATATGTAGGTCACAGGGAAAGCGAATAAATACCTTAAATGAACACAACAAAGGTAAGGAGTAGATTTTTTTTTCACGGGTTTGGTGTAAATGTGTCTGATGTGTATAATTGCTTTATCATCAGGACACAGAGCTGCTGGACCTGACCTTTGTGAAGGACGTCAGAACCGGTCGGAGCACCAAACCTCCCAAAGTACGTTTCCTTCCACCAATCTCAGCTTGACTGATACACTGTCCTAAATAGTACGTCCCATTTACTTGTTCCTGGGGATCTTCTTCATATGTGATGTTAAATTAGCATGAACGGTTAAAAGTGGCGTACTTGTATTTTACTTTTGGTGGAGTTTATTCCTTTATCTACGATGCATGTCTGATATTTTAATTTCTGTTACTTTGTTTAACTAAAAAGATCATGTTGAAAAGTTACAAATTATTTCATATTGTACTTTGCTGTCTCCTCAAGGAACTTCTTCATTTCATGTTACATCTGCAGCACTCTATATGCCATAACTTTCAAATGTCTCAGGATATCTTTTATCTACACATCTTTCACTGGTATTCTGAAAGAGCTGATCTTTCTTGAGAAATATTTTGAGATTATTGAAAATCTTTATTTAGAAGAAAATAAAACTATTCCACTCATTATCTAATTCATTGGTTTCAAGCTTTTCTTCCTCTGATTTCTGAGTTCTGACCAATATTTCTGGCAGTTGAACAATAAAAGTCAACTGCAGTATTGCAACAAAGTAAAATTACAATCCACTTTAAATCACAAAACTGTCTCTTTTGAAATGTTATTATTTTACGTTTAGCTGTTTATTTCCCTCTGGAACAGAATGCAGTATAATCGTCATCAATTGTTTTATTTTATTACTGCTCAAAATTGGTCTATATTTAATGCATTTCTCTTTTTGCAATTACAGTGATGAACATTTAAAAAGGTAATTTCTTTGCCATTTCCATTTTCTTTATTTACTTTGCATTTTCAAATCCTTTTTGCAATTTGGTTTCTTTTCACCCAGCCCTTTTTATTTTACTTCACTTTACTTTAGTTTTTCATTGAGCCTTTGTGTGACCCCTCTATTAATGAGCTGTTACTAGACTGCTCTTGTTGGGTCATGGAATTAGAAAATGTAGGGAGTAAAATAAAAAAAAGACACTTAAAAAAAGATCTGAAAATGCAAAGGGAAAAAAGAAATAGAATTGGAGAGATTAATTTCCTTTTTAATGTTTGATTAGGAATCAGATTATTGATTTAAGGTTTTTAAATCTTAAACTTAAAACACAATTTTAAATTGCAGTATTTAATAATAGATGGATAACTTAAATGTACAATTCCTCTTTAATAATTCCATTTAAAACATGTGATTTTAAATGGTTTTCAAATATAAACTCTGTGATTTAAATGTGAAATAGTTGCTTTTAATTTCCACTGACTCCTCGATTATAAAGATTTTTATGTTTTTATCCAGAGCCAGTTTTGTCTCTTCAGCATTTATTGGTGTTAAACTGATAGTTTGGGTTTTTGGACCTGAAGCTGTTTGAAACGTTCACCGTGTCGCCAAGGTCACCAAAATGCAGCTAACATTTCCAACAGGAGGCCAAGCTGCGGGAGCTACTGGATGTGGGAAACCTGGTCGGCCGCCTGGAGAACCGCATGGTTACTGTGGTCACAGCGTCCGACCTGGTGAATGTCGGCCAGCTGAACTTCATCGCTTCACAGGAGGATGAAGCCAAGGTACAGAAACTAGTTTGGGCCTCAGTGAAAGTCAATGTGAAGTTTAGAATGATGGAGATAAAAATGTGTTTTTGCAGTTGTGGTGTGAGGAGCTGTTTTCTTTGGCCACCAACCTGCTGAGCCACAACCTCAATAGAGACCACAGTCTGCTGAAAGCGTGAGGCTTGATACACACACACACATACACACACACACACACACACATGAGACTGGATGAAGTCCAGGGTTACAGATGTTTCAAAGGTTTGTAAATAGAAACGTTGCTGATGTGATCATCCAGGCTAGGGATCCAATCTGTTCCAGCCACACATTTAAAAGGTGCAAAGCATCATGAAAAGGATTTATAACAGGAGCAGGGATTTAGAAGTCATCTGATCATGGCTCCAGAGTCACATCCTCTGATCTCAAACAGAAGACAACCTCTTGGAAAAATAGTCTCCAATCATCCAACTCTGGTCTGTAAAGATTGCAGCCACTTCATTTCCAGGTTTTAACCTTTTTCTGCTTCCTTTTTATTTGAACTCTTTGTGTTTGTTCTCAGCTTTAATATTCGGACAGTTTGGTGAATTCACCATCCAGTAGCTTCTGACTTGAAGTTTATAAATTAAAAACATTTTGTATGAGAATGTTTGAAAAGCTGCATCTATCTTACTAAAGGTCTTCAGAGCTCCTCTACATTTGGTTACACTGCAACCTTTTAGATCAACACAAAGAAGAGTGTTATTGTGAAACAAATAGAAATAAAGTTTTAAATTAAATCAGAAATAAATCCGAAGAATGCATTTTTAAACTCATACACAAGTTTTGGCAGCGTCTCTTTCTTTTAGCAAAACTCTTTTTAGTTACCATTGTTGCTGAAGAATGAATTCATATTTAATTTATTAAGGTGATTCCAATACCTGTAAATAAAATGCAGGACAATCATTTTTCTTTAGAAATGATCTGAAAACTAAATACTGTAATAATCTGTGTGGTTTAATCCCAGAACAATCCAGCGTCCACCTAACCTGCAGGTGGGATTTAGCATTAATCAGAGAATCCTATGGTAACTATTGGAGCAGCAGATGGTATGAAAGGACCCAAAGAGAGAAACTGACTGTAGAAAAGAGCAGGAGTTTAATCCTGAACCACAAGCAGTAAAAGAGTTCAAACCAGCACCGACCAGTAAAAGCCAGTTAGTTCAAATACTGAGGGGAGAGTGGAGAATGACACTGAATGCAAAGCAGCAAGACTAGAGAAAGGTGCATAAATAAGATCAGGAGAAATGAACCAGAAATAAAGAACATTAAAAACCAAGATGGAAAATATAGTAACTCGGAACCAGAATCCACAGAACAGAAGACAGGTAACAAGTGAGGAACTCAGCATAAATGAATAATAAACCTAAATAACAAGAGATTTCTTTTTTTTTACAGTCCTGTCTGGCGATGTGGCAATAAGAATAATTATCTTGATGCCAAACAGAGCCCAACAGATTTTACTTTCACAAGTGGAGCAGTAGGGCTATCGCCATAGTGTTCCGCTTGTTTTATGCATATAAACTGCTTTATTATAATTATACAGGGAGTTTTAAAGATTACATGGACACCGCAATGTAAGTAATAACAACAGATTTCTAACAATCATGAAAACTGAGAAATGAACATATCACCTTATCATTTCTTTTTAACTAACAAATAAAAAGAAAAGCTAATATGTTAAAGGATTATGGCAGCTCTAGTTCTATGCGCTCTCAGTGAAAGCCATTATTATAGTTTACATTTGTTTTGTTTTTTTGATAAAAGCCCCTTGCCTGAGTGTTTCATATTATGCACATGTGTGCAGTTTGGACTTGATACTTTTAGCTGTGATCCTATCAAGTATCGATGTGGGGATGCTGAATACAGGAGCATTTCAAATTTCTACATGTAAAACACATTTTCAGTCTCCTCCCACTCAATTCCACAAGATATGATTCAGTTTTAATTACATACAGTAGGACCAGTTCACAGCACATGTCATCTAAGGTCACTTTATAAACACAGTTCAGTCAAATTATATAGTTAAAGGTTTTATATGAATCAATCCCAACAGTTTATTAACACAAAATATGAACGAGTGTAAAAGTAAGAACTTGAGGAAATCTGTGTAATTTTAATACAGGTAGTTTTTTCTCTGTTTCAGATACGTCAAGCTAACTCTTCAGCCAAACGCAGAAGGAAAAATTCCTGTAAAGAAGTAAGATCTTAATGGTTTCCCTCCTGCTCTTCAGCCAGTGGCATTTTAGACACAGAGGCTTGTAGATGTGAAGAAATAGCCTGAGAAAATCTGCAGAGACACTCATAAACTTAAACTTTGCTCTTATCCGTCCCTTGCCTCCAAGAATAAACCTAATTCCATGTGCACTTGGGGAAGTAAAAACAGGGACATTATTCATGGAGGTGCCTAATTCAGCACTGACCTGGTAATCAACCGCTACCAGAGTATGAAGTGCATAAGACATTTATGAAGGAAAGCTGCTCTTTAGAAGCAAATTAAGGTCAGTTAGTGACTCGGAAAAGTAAAGGAATGAGGAAGAATTTCTGTGTCAGTAAAGAAACCTGTGAATTCAATGAGAAGTGTTGTATACAATAATTTATGCCACACAAGAAGGTAGAAGAGATTTATTGAGGATTATTTAGTCAGGGTTTCTTAATGACAGCGTTTGTTTTCCTCTTGCAGTATCGGTCGGCTGTTTTCATCGGACAGAAAGAGAATTGAGAACGCCCTCGAGAGCTGCAAGCTGCCGTATGGACGGGTGAGCTGAAGTTTGCATCGTACAGAGCTCCAGTTAACGGCTGATGAAGGTCACAGTGAACATAACCAAGTTTAGAGATTATCTGTTTGTCTAAAGCAAGAAGTGTGTCACAATGAGACCAGATGAAAGAATGGAGGAAAGAATCCTGATTTATGACCAATGTAGAATATTTGTGAGATGCCAAGTATTCTGAATCACCACTGGAAAAAATAACGATGACATTAGACATCCAATTCTTCCTATAAGCAGAGGTGGGTAATAACTGCTTACATATACTTGAGATGCTTTTAGAAGAAAGGTACTTTGAGGAGTAGTTTTACTTCACTGTACTTTTTACTTTTACTTGAGTAAAATATTGTGGTTCGTCAACTAACCGAGGTTTGAAATCATGTAAACATACAGTGAAGATGACATGTTGTCATTGGATGTTCTTTATATTCCTAAATATTAATGCATCACTACTGAAAGATTGATTTTAAAAGTTTATGTTTCATATATATTTGAAAAAGTATTTTGCTCAAATTTATTCTTTTGTTATCAATTTATTTTTATTTATTATTTCAAATACCAGAAGATACACATAACTGTCTGATTACATCATTTTAAAGATTAAACCGCATGTTATGAGCTTAGAAGTAGGAATTTAATGAAGCACATTTAAATTCATTCCTTTTCTGAACTTTTAATAATCTCCAGTTGCCTTTTGAGATAAACATATATCCTCAAACCTTGACTGGACTTTTCTAAATATGGATTTTTTTAAAACACAGCTTTGATTTTTGGAAATCCAAATAACAGCATGAAGAAGGAAGGCTTCGTTTTTACTTTCCACTCCTGTGATTAAATCTTTGTGTAGAGAACCGATACCTGTTTATATGTGTAAGTATTGCAGAAGCTCTTCAACCACTGAAGGTGTTGAAGTAGGACACACATGTAAAGAAGTCGTAGGCAGCAGCGTAGAGCCACCAAAGAGACGCTGCACACGGGGAAGTCTCTGGGGCTGCGTGGGCTGCTGCTCAGTAGCAGAGGAAGCTTTGTAATGCAAAACTGCAGCTCACTGGAGGGTGCAGCAGGTGGCACACAGGCTTTGAAGCTCTGAGGTGGAGATTGGGCCTTCAGGCACTAAGGAATGACCTGGACCACGCAGCACTAATGAGGGACCTGGGTCCTGGAGTCTCTCTGAGGTCAGAGGAGTTGATGCAGTCTGGCAGAAAGTTCTGAAACATCAGTGGCAGGCTGCTGAGGTTCTGCTGGACACACAGCAGTCTGCCAGCTGTTGAATTATTGAAGCAAACCATGGTTTAATCAGGAAAACATGGTGGGAAAAGCAAATCAGGGAAAACTGAGCTAAGCTTAATAATAGAGAAGAAAAAAAAACAAAGGCAGCCAAAAAAAATATATAAAAATGACTTAATACACCAAGAAAAATGACAAACTGTTAAATAGTTCAGAATAAATATCCATAGAACAGAAAATAATAAAGTCAACATAAACCAAGAATAGATACTTTAAAAACAATAGTAAAAAAAAACAAAATGAAAAAAAAGACAAACAAAGGAAAGAAAACACCTTGAGATACAGAACAAGCTGAGTCACTCTTAGGAAGTGCAACATCACCTCTTCTCCTGTTTCTTTATCAGGGTGAAAGCATCAAACTGGAAGACTTCACTCTTGATGTTTACAAGAACTTCTTGGACAGTCTGTGTCCTCGTCCTGAACTCAGCAACATCTTCAAACTGCAGTAGGAAAACTTTCACTTCTGTCATTTTACATTACACTTTACATTATGTTTAAGATGAGGGGATTTTGGTTTTTCTTTGTTGCAGGTGAAGAACTTGTAAATGAAAATAAAGTAAAATAACATTTTGTGACTTAAAATGTTTTTTTTCCAAAACATTTTCTACAGAATTTATTTATTTTTTCCATTTTTCTACAGATTTTATATTTTTAAATTTCTGGTTGTATTTTATGCTCTGCATTCTTCCAGTGTTTGCTCTTGAAGAGCACATTACAGTATTGTTGCTGATGTTTATGCAGACCTAAAGCCCCCCACTGCAGAGGAAAGCCCACCCTGGAAGTGAAGGGAGTGATCTGGAAGATGCAATTTGAAAAGAATGGAAAAAAACTCTATCTAAAAAAACAAAAACAAATAAAAACATTATTTTCAGGAATACAATTTAGGAAATAGAATTTAAAAAAATACAAAATCTTAACTTTTTAAAATAAAAATTGAAAAATGAGATCTAAAAAAACATTTTTAAAATGAAAAAACTGCAAAGTCAAAATCTTTTCTTACTTTCATTTCTGGATTTCTTTTTTTAAATTTCATGTTTTTCTCTTCAACAGTTACAGAGCAAAATCCCTTTACAAAAAACAAGCCGTTAACAGTTGCTGCTGTTTGATTTGGGCTCATTTATTTATTTACAATATCTGAAAACAAAAATCCACAACTTTCTCATATTTGCCATTATCAATGTTTTTATCTTTTTAGTCTAGATACTCTGACTTTTATTTTATTTTTGGTTTCCTGATCAACAGTTAAGAATAATTAGTAGGATATTCTGTAAATGGATATGATCTTCTTCTTCAAGTAGACTATGGCTTTGAATGTTTTACAAGCAGAGCTGTTTCCAGCACAGCAGGATTTATATGAGATTTGAAATAAAACTTCATTTCAGTATGAAGTCTGACTTGGTGATTCCACATTTAACATTGTGGTTTCAGGTTTTCTCACTCATTGTGGTCCGTGTGAATAATCTGACGCTGCTCCTTTCTGCAGAGGAGGTGAAAGCGGCAGAATGTCTGTCGATCAGATGACCGAGTTCATCAACAACAAGCAGAGAGACCCGAGGCTCAATGAAATTCTCTATCCTCCTCTACGTGCTGCACAGACCAACACTCTGATGGAGCGCTACCAGCATGACCAGGACCATCTGAAGCAAGGTAAGCACCACCATGCACCGCTCTGTAATCCAACTGATCAAAACACCTGCAGAAATAAACTAGTTGTTTTAAAACTTGAGCTTTATAATAATAATTAAAAAATAGAAACCTTCAGGCTCTGCAACATTCCAAGGGAATCGTATTATTGATGTAATGCTTTAGCTTTAGCAATACAAAAATCTGGGTTATCACAATCAATATTATAATATGTAATTTTCAGGTTTTCCTAACTTAATCCACCCTATTTTTCAAGCAGTTTTTCACATTTCTGCTACGCCATGCTAACAGTAATCAGCTCATTAGAAGCGATGGTGATTCTAACTGTAGATCCATTCACTGGAAGACGTTTCTCACTTTTGTCGTCTGGCATTGTGTGTTTGTATGCATGTTGTCTTCAGGCGTTATCTCTCTCCAGGCTTTTTCCAGTTACCTGTCGAGCGACGAGAACGGAGTCATTCCTCCGGAGAAACTGGATCAGTCCGAAGACATGAACTTCCCGTTGTCTCACTATTTCATCAACTCGTCACATAATACGTACCTCACAGGTAGAGGCTGTGCAACGAGAACACCTCATTTCAAACCGACACGCACAAAGGATGAGAGATGGAACATTTGTTTGAGGAAGCTGCTGATCTTTGTCATGTTTAAAGTAAGCAGCAGGCCTCAGTAAGATTCAGTCAGTCATTACTTAATATCAATACATGTAAATAGAGCACATCACATTTTATCTGTTTATCCAACTCACCTGTAAATCTAGAACATTATGATGTTTTAGCGATACGAGGGCTGCAACTAATGATTGTTTTTGCAAATCTTTTTAAATGAATGATAAATAATGAGGTAAGAAAAGGTGCGGAGTGTGAGCAGCCTGGCCAGCCAGCCTGAACTGACGTATTCTTTCACAATTATCATTATTGTTGATTACTAATTATTGTACGACGTGTCAGTCTGGTAAAGAGCTGGAAGAGTTGGATTTCAGAGGAGGAACTATCAGATAACTACAGATATGTTCTGTTTTTGTCATTTTTTAATCTGTCAAACATGAAAAGTCGTTGAAGAAACTCTCCAGTAGGGCTGCAACCAACGCTTATTTTACTAATCGATTCATTTGTTGATGATTTCTTCGATTAATCAATGAATAATCAGATGGTAAAAGGTTCCCGAAAGAAGACTTTTTACAGAATTAAACCAGGTGAAAGTAAAACTTTGCCATCGATATGCATGGAGCATATTGATGGAAAAAAAAGTGTTTTTAATCCTAAATACAAAGTATTTATATATCTATTTTACAATTTTAGTCTAAATTCTGCTCTAAGTGGGGTGATCTGTTAGTTAAAGTTATGTTTTAGAGTCTCTATACTCCAGTCAATGATTAATTGATTACTAAATTAGTTAATGATTATTTCTATAATCAATTAATCACAATTAATCCGATTAATTGTTTCAGCCTCCAGTGGTGATTTCTGACGGTTTTGCATAAAAAGATGTGAGGATATAAAGTTGGCTCTTTGGGACGTTCTAAATGTTCATTACAACATTGCTCTGCTGCAGTTGGCAGCATGTTACGCTGGCAGAAAAGTACTGCTGCATTATGGGTAATTCTGGCTCTAAGAGGCATCATAAAGTCCCGCCTCCTGCGCTGTATTTGGTCGGTACCAAACTCATTAACTCTGTCTGGCTGAGCAGACTAAAGCGTTTAGACAGTAAAGTGAAGAAAATGTGATTAGTAAACGTCAACTTGAAAGTAATGGAATTTTTACAATTCAACTCAAAAACAGAGAATTTGAAATAAAAATAGTTTTGAAAATATAAAATCTGTAAAAAAAATTAAATAGTACAATTAAAAACAATAAAAATAGAACAAAGGAAATATTAGAAAAAAAAGGTTTGAAAAACATTGTTCGTTTTAGCTTCACCTTAAATTGGTCAAATATCCGAAAAAACTACACAAGTTGTAGAAACAGCAAAACGGAGGAAAAGATGTCAGTCAACAGATGGTAGAGCTCACAAACTCAAGCCCAACTTTCATCGTTGCTTTTAAGCTTTTAGAAATTAAAACTCCACTAATGTTTCTGTTTCCACCAAAAATCCCCCATTTTTATACGTTTCTTTCACAATCTTTATTAATGATGATTACTAATCACTGAACCAAAAACAAATGTATAATTTTAGAACGAAAACCTTCAAATCAAACAACATCCCAACAAGATGTTTGGGTCGTTCTCTTTGGTTCTGTCTGAGTAAACAGTGTGGAGAGTTTGGCTGACTTGTCAGAGGTAGATTAAAAAACTAAGAACTAGCAGCAGAACCGTGCCGTTCCAGTAGCAGATGTTTCCAAAGCTCTATATGTGCATGTGATCATCTGTTTGCAGCCCAACAAAGCAGGGAAGAAGTCCCAAGAATATTGTGAATGTTAAAAAATAAAAAAGAAGCGGACAAAACCAAGACACGGGGCAGACTGCAGGCCTGGCTGGAGCCTCAGGCCCTTAACAAGCCAGCTTACAAGCCGTCACAGTTTTGTTTACATTTTAAATCCTGCCATGTATCTTCTAGCGGGCCAGCTGGCCGGAAGCTCCTCGGTCGAGATGTACCGGCAGGTTTTACTGGCAGGCTGCCGCTGTGTGGAGTTAGACGTGTGGAAAGGACGAACTGCTGAGGAGGAGCCGGTCATCACTCATGGGTTCACCATGACCTCGGAAATCTCCTTTAAGGTGTGTCAGCCGTTCCTTTAAACTCTCTGAATTCATAGGAAATGAACTCTTTGCTAAGGTTTCATATTTATGTGCTCAGATTAACTACAGCTTGACTTAAAACTCCATTATGTGACTTTCAGGGCATATTGGACAAAATACCAACAGGTTTGAAGTCGGAGATCAGGAACAATTCCAGGAGCTTATTGTTGCCTCTTTATCAAATCACAATAAAAAGAACTGTTTGGGCTATTTGGGGTCATTTTCCTCTGGGAACACCTAACGATATGCAGTTCTGGCCTATTTACTCTCAAACTGAAAATCTTTGTCAACAGAAAACTTTGCCTCTAGAATCAATCTATGTTCAAAAAAGATCCATGTCTACCATTAAGTAGCAGCAGCTGGAACACCAGTGTTACTGTTCACACTGCTTCATCACGGAGGAGGGAGAGGCCAAAAACAGGGAAAACTATGGTTTAAAGTTATATATGAACTACAAAGAGAGAACAAGGGGCGCTGAATAACACTACAATGAGAGCTCGTCTTAGAGGCCAGCTACAAAGATTGCTGTGCAAATGTTAAGATGCATAAACCAGTTTGGTTCTGCATATTAAAATGAGAAGATTGCTCTACAGGCAGTTAAAAGAAAGATGAGGTTCTAAGCCGTGAAGTTGAATGTACAATGATACAAATTATTTGAACAAAACAGGAGTTATTTACATAGATAGTCTATCTATAAGTGCTAAGAACAAAAGTGAAAAAAGGAAAAAAACTAATATTAAATACAACGAAATTGAAATAAATCAAAAAAGATGCATAAAGTGCCGTTGCAGAAGAGTTTTTGATTTAGAATTTTTCTTTGCACTATGTCTACTCTTGTATATCTTCCACCCATGAATTTGCACAGTTTGATCATTAGAATATCATCTGCATAAAGTTTATGGTTAGAGGCATGGTTAGCACACACTGTCAGCGCTTTGCACCTTCCTTAAAGATCTGCTCTGGGTGTTAAAACATGTTTGCACCTATTTTACGACAAGGAGTCCTTCTAAAGATCAGGCCCTTGGAAGTTTAGCTAAATTGTAGAGATTTCCGTATCAGATATCAGAGATAGGTCCAATATTAAACAATTATCAAAATATATTGGTCTGCATCTAAAACCTTCCAATATAAGCATCCTGAGAGCAACACTGCACGTTTTTCTGTTTCTCTTTAAAGTGTTTGAAGCCATCTAGTTAATAGAACATGGATCATTGTTTTCATACTGATTGTTGACTAGTCCTCTCTGTTTAAGTAGATTTACTTTTCTATTATTCCAAAATACACAATGAGGAATAAATGCATGTTGATATCACATCTTTGTGGTAAAAAGGATGCAGAATGGACGTAATGTGGTTCTGACTGTAAATATAAACACTTGATTCAACAGTCAACATTGTATACCCCTGCTCTGTGCCCCTTTAATGCATTCATGCTGACCACGAATGCACTGAAGGTTCTTCACTTAGATTAGTAAAAGATTTTGAAAACTTTCCTTCCCTTTCACAATAAATGTTACTTATCTAAAGGTCTATCTCCTAAATAAAATTCTATTAAAGAACCGTTGTGGTTTTAAAGTGACAATATTTAAAAAAGTTGAATATGTATGAAAGCTTTTCTAAAGCAGCATTTAGAGTCTTTTGCCTGTAAATTAAACAGTTTAAATGAGCAGCGCTAATCAGATATCTGGGCACAGTTACCCCTAATCGCTTGTTGTTGGCTACAATAAGTATGTCACTGAGCCTCTGTCGCTTCTCTGGTTGCTGGGCAGGGATCCAAAGCTCACTGGGATCAGCATCCTAAAGCAGATTTTTCTCAAATCCACTGAGTCAGAACTTATAAAGACTATTTTCTATCATGTCTGGCAACCATCAAAAAATGGGAACATCCACCCTTCAAGCAATGAATTTCCAAACTACCTGTTTTATTTCCTGTCAATGCATCTGATTACAACCACTTTTATTTTTAGAAGAAGTCATTCGAGGTCCATTAATTCGTCATAAATATGTTTTTCAACTGAGTTCCCCTGAAGTTTGAATGGTTGAAATGCAAACCATCTTGTTGAAGATTTTGCAAACCAACCAATTAATTACTTTTTTATTCTCTTTTGTAGGAGGTGATTGAAGCCATTGCAGAATGTGCCTTCAAGACTTCACCTTTTCCCGTCATCCTTTCATTTGAAAACCACGTAGATTCGTAAGAACTTTATTCATTTATACAAACACTCACCTGCCCATTGTTTGGACACACCTTGCAGCACCAGGTTTTCTACAACACTGTACTACAAAAGCTGTTTACTCACTCATCCAAATGATTAAAATTAGGTGTTCTTGTCAAATCCATGGTCACATATGTGTAAACTCCACCCTCTAGGAATGCCGACTACTTCAGCAAGCATTCCTAGAAGAATGAGTCCCTCTCGGGAGATCAGTGTATTTCATTGAAACCACCGTTGCAACAAGCCAGTTGTGAGGTTTTGTCTCATAAATGTTCCTCCCTGTATACTTTTAGTGTTTCTGTACTAAAGTGGAAGCCCTTTGAGAATGACGGAAACTCTGCCATTAAGTTATAGGCCACTTAAACTGATGGAGCTGAGGCAGCTAACAATGATCCTCAGAGGTAGCAGACTTTCCTCAAAATTCATCGGTCAGTACAAACCTCAATACTTTATGAGGCCTTCAGATTAGCTCTAATGCTGTACATGTAGAGTTTCATCCATCAAAGTCATACAAAGACATGGGTGGAGGATGTTTGGTGAGTATGAGCTCAACCTGACCTAAACCCCAAAAAACACCTTTGGGATTAATTACTCGTCATTCTATGTCAGGCGTGGACGACTCCGATCCAATCCTTGAGGGTTCGGTATCCTGCAACCTTTAGATCGTCCTCAATCATATACCTGAATAAAATGGCTGAATTATCTACTCAGTATGCAGTCAATCCCTCTAAAGTACTCTTAGTCATCTAATCATTTGATACAGGTGTTGGACAAACGATACATCTAAGGGTTGCAGGATAATGGCCATCAGGAACTGAAGCTGCCTTTCCCTGTTCGATGGGGTTACAGATGAGCTTTTGGGGGACCAGACAAACAATCCCATAAACACACTTCTTAACCCGATAGACCACCTTAAACCTGCCGCAGATGCAAAAAAGAACCAATATATTAAACACAATGGATTAAGAATAAAATTTCCTTTAATTTTCAAAGCAGGTCAAGATAGCTAAGCAAATACTTTTGGCAATACAGTAGATGCTGTGTTTTGATTCTTTATGGCAGGGATCCAATAAAAGGTCAGACCGATAGCTCAAATATTGGCTCAGGATGTAAGGGATCGGCCTTTAACTGGTGGGTTGCCAGTTTGACCATTCTGATCCCTCTATTTCCATCTTTGTGTCCTTAGGGAACACATTTCACCTGCCTTGGTAGTCAGGGGGCTGGCGGTGCTGATGTATGGCAGTTTGCACTGGAGCAGCTCTAGCTACAGTGCAGCTAACCTTTATCAGCACTTGACTGAATAAATGCAGCGTGGTGTGTTTGGTATCTTTGAACTTGATAAAGATTTCTGTAACTATAAGACATTTACAATGAGAGATGTTTGTCACTGGAATACAATGCAATCTTTGTCAGGTTACTAATATATTTAGGATCCTTTTAGGTTTGTAACACGGTGGATTATTGCTGTCAGAAGTGAAAGGATGGTTGTGAAACCAAGGATCTGGTCAGCAACAGTTCTCAGGAAGTTTGGAGGAGTTAACAAACTATACCCAGATAACAAACAATGTTAATTCAGTTTTAATTTATAGTCAAAAAGGTGGATTTTTCCATATTGTTGGTGATTGATGGTGGATCCACCTTCAAACTATCATCCAGTTCTTGTGGGATGTTGAGAATATGTCACTGAATCGATTTAGTGATATAGTCAAGACCACACCAACCGAGACCAAGGAGTACTGTGACTGATGCCGAGACCAAGACCTTTAGAGGCCAAGACCAAAACAAGACCAAGACCTTTGGGGACTAAGACAAAAGCAAGACCAAGACCTTTAGAGGCAGAGACCAAAACAAGACCAAGACCTTTTGAGACTAAGACCAAAACAAAACCAAGACCTTTAGAGGCTGAGACCAAAACAAGACCAAGACCTTTAGAGACTATGACCAAAACAAAACCAAGACCTTTAGAGACTAAGACCAAAACAAGACCAAGACCTTTGGAGGCCGAGACCAAAGCAAGACCAAAACCTTTAGAGGCCGAGACCAAAACAAGACCAAGACCTTTGGAGGCCGAGACCAAAGCAAGACCAAAACCTTTAGAGGCCGAGACCAAAACA
>JAUZNJ010029134.1:0-41109 GCA_034780135.1 Jordanella pulchra | reverse complement strand
AACATCTGTGCAGAATATGGACTGGAAGACCCAAGATCGAAGTGGGGAACACCCCCAAAGGTGGTGGAGAATGACCGAGCTAAGATCCTGTGGGACTTCTAGATCCAGACTCCCTGGTAGAGGACCCAAGCTCAGAGGGTGAAAGAGACCCACCACGGAGGGTGAGAAGGGAATTTATATATATATATAGAATTAGACTATAGAAATAGAACTGGACTGGAAACACAATTGTACAGCTGTTTATAAGAAGGGTCAGAGCAGATTGTACTTCCTAAGGAAGCTTAGTTCCTAGAGAGTTTGGATATGGGAACAAGTAGGGAGTCATTCTTTTCGTTCTAAACAAGACCTTACTGAAAATGTGTTAATGGATATTGTTATAATAAACTCTGCACATGTATATGCTGTAAATTCATATTAAGGTGAAGCCTGAGGTTGATCCATGACTGATCTGACAAGAAGCACAGAGAGCCAGCGGCTGCCTGCAGCCAACTACCCCCCACACTGATGCACTTTCCTCTAAACACACACTTTCAACTATTTCTCCCTGATGTTTCTACTTCCTGCACAACAGGCTTCATCCTTTCCCTCTGCCCCTCTTCCTCCCTCCTCTACCTCCAGGATGAGAGTTAAGAAAGACAGCCCGAAGTGAATGTCGGGGAGAATTAGACACCAGCAGACAATGTGATTTCTTCCTCTTCAAGGCTCTTTTTTTCCCAGTAGAGAGCAAAAAGGGCTTGTCTGATATTTACAGAGAAACAGCTCAGAGGAAAAGAGAGAGAAAAATAGAAAGGCAGAATAATGTAAAAGGATGGTGCAGGACAAGTAAAAACATGAGTAATTTAAAGTTAAGAAGAAATACTGGGCAGCCAATTTAAACTGGAGCAAAAGAAAGGTATAGGAATAATAAAATAAAGAAAAGAAAAGAATGTCAAAGGAAGAAGGACACAGAGAGTAGAGAACTAATCAGTCCAAAGGTTCGGTGTCAGAAGCACAGGAAAACAAAAGCAAGCCTTCTACGCAGCCACTTAATAGTCCACCCACTCACTGCTATCCAAATGGGCAGATTGACGCCTCTTAGCTCCTTTAATAGCTTCAATAATGGACCACAGTATAGGTGGGCTGTGAAGAGGATAGTCATGCCATCTAAAGTAACTTAATTCCTCAGTTCTGGTCTCTTGTTTCAACCACTTTAAGTACATCAGGGTGGGAAGTACGGATTTACCAGCCAAAGATGAATTATGGTGAGAGTGACTGATTTTGTGGTAACATAAGGTCAGTTCAAGTTGGGTCTCTGTGGGTGTACAGTACAACATATGTAACGTTTCGATAACATAATACATAGCATCCTAGGTCTGGTCTTGTTGGTTGGTTTTGATGTCTTAAATTCCCTGCGTTGTGTTTTCATCTCTCCACATACCTGTACTGTAGGTTAAACTTCAACATTGTAGAAAATAAAATGAAGGCTGATAAAGATACATAATAGACATATTTCTACAAGACTTAGATAATGTACGTTTTCTTAGTAAACCCTTAAGAGGACAGGATGTTTTACTTAAATGACAGCATACAATTTGTTTTAAATATCTCCTGTATATGGGCTGAATATTTAAATGGGAGTGTTTTAGGTATTCAGATCAAGGTTTATAGAAAAGTTTAAGACTGTTGAGTGAATTTAAACTAAAACACATACAATCTGAAATCTCTGCCCAGAGAGCAGGTAATGATAAATCATTTACAATAAAGACTTCTAATTTTCTTTTTCAATCAATCAAGTTGAAGTGCTGTAAATTACCCTTGGCAATATTTTTTGCCATGCCAGTACAGACCTATGATGCTCAATTACCAATCAACAACTTTTCTTCAGTGAGACATTTTCCACTTCATTTATCCCCTGCATTTGTCAATTGCAAGCAAAATGGCTGCCATTGACTTTATAAAACTGTCTGTATATAGTTTTATTTCTTAAGCAATAGCAAACAACTTAAGCAGTTTACAGTAGCAGCATATGCTAATGTCATTAATGTTATTGACAATATTTTAACACAAACTACATGTGAAATACTGTACGCTGTAAATACTGTCACAATATAAATAAACACTTCTTTTATACAAGTACCTAACATAGTTAGCTAATGCTAGTGTCAAGAAAATCATTGAATGCATTTGAGTCATTTGTTCCTTAGATGAAAGTGGCAACCAACCAGACTGCAAAACTGTTTCTGTAATGTTGTTAATTAAACACTTGATAAGGGTATGTCCTTTAAAGAGCTAAAAGTAAGCATACAGCACTAACATAAGTAGAGGACACAATGCTGAGCTATCAAAGTAATTTGAATCAACACATCTATAACAACGTTTGTTGTCTTTTTAGTATTATCTTCAGCTTACTGCATAGTTTTTGTAGACACAAAACAGACCCCTCCGAACAATAAAATCTTTTAATTAATCTTCTTTATAATGGCCAAGGTTGCTGAAGCATTCGTCCTATGAAGTCATGCAAACAAAGATCACTTCTTGCTATGATGTAGGCATGTTTCCATTAAAAGAATGCAAAGAACAAAAGTTCAAACATCCTCCTCAACTGTATAAATCAAGGAGGATGGTGGGGGACAGCATAATGACTTGTGTTGGCTAAGATACCCAACAACTGAACATTCAGATTTATCCGCTTGTTGCTTCTTTATCCTTCAACCTAGACTGCAAAATTACTGTGAGAAACAAAATGGTGGATTCTTTGGGTTGGTAAACTGGACGTCCATTACCTTTTTTAGCAGTTCAACAGCAAATACTTTGACATAAAAGATAACAAGAAACTTAAAACTGATTGTTACTTATTGAAAATAACAACAAAACAGACAGTCTAACTGCAAAATTTTAAAAACAGGTACAGTAGCTGAAACCCCATCCTGCAGCACAGTTGTAGTTGTGGCTCTGTTCATCCTTGGCTGATGTTTGCATAATCTTCCCCTCAGCTTCAGGAGGCCTGTCTTAACAGTTGTACTGTAACGGAGTAACTGGGAGCCTGCAACTCTGCAGCAGGAGAGGAAACTACACATCCGTTTCAGATCTTAAATACTCCCCAACTGAGTCATCAACCCTTCATTGCAGCTAACCTCATCCCAGTCGATGTGCTTTGCATGTGTCCAACACCATAAACCCCAAATTCCTATCAGCCTACCACCCTGTAAGAAATCAACAGCTGAGGATTGCCAGCTCCCAGATGTACCGTAGGTTGCCAGAGCGTAGTAAGCTCATGCAGCGTGGAGTGGTCTGAGGCGCTGCCTGTGGCCTGGTGCCACGCTGAGCTGTGTTATTATCTCCAGATGATTTCAGCTTGAGCAGCAGATGCCTTTTTGGCCACAGGGGCCAAACAGTGATGCAGAGAGGAAAGTAAGCGCATGTGTGTGTGTGCATATATGTCTGCATGCTGTTCACGGCAGCATTAGGCAATTTATTATGCTCCCATTTATCAGACCAACTCCCACTTGCGTGCTTGGAAGGAGTTGGTCTCATTACAAAATAACAATCCTTTCTCATACAGCCTTACACAGCCTTGTAGAGAAGCATAGATCAACCACCTGATATCTCTACCCATGTTGAGATAGTGATGCTAGCAAACAGGTTAAAAATAAGTGGACTTCGAAATGAGATTGCAGCAGTGAGTAGATGTGTACGTGTGCCTCAGTCTGTTAGCAGGTCTATCAACTCAGTTTTTACAGGCCTCCTTCCAAGCAGCTAATAATATACAGGCAATCCCAACACAGCTCTGACCAATTTAATAAGAGCGTGTCAGGAAATGATATTTCTAATCAGACTGCGGCAAACGTCTCCTTTTATTAAAGGGGGAAGAGGTTTCTTTCCTCCTCCCCTTCTGTATTTGGAAATGTCTATCCAGCTGATAATGGCCTTGGCTGGTCTGGTGTCATCATATTAAAGCTCTGAACATCCCTCCCCCAACTTACAAATGCTTTCCTTTTCCCTCTAACACCAATTTCCACATATGTTTCCTTCTCCATTCAACTCTATTAAAAAATGACTTTTGTTGATCATTTTTTTTCTTTATGCTGGATACCAATGTACAGTGTACCTTTTTGGAATAACAGTGAATTTTCCAGGGACAAAATGTCAAGCAGCTGTAGTTGTACATTTATACAAGTAGTCATCTAAGCTGCTTTTTTAAGGCTGTATATATTTGGTTATTATAAAGAAATAAGCTAATTAAAACAGAAACTAAAAATAGTCAGAGCCACATAAATGAAGTATATGTTGTTTAAAAACAATTTAATTTCCTTAATTCATTATTTAACCCGCTTAAATTGTATTGGGAAAATACCACTTAATGATGATATTTATCATTCCAGGGCTATAAAGATGATTTGAATAAATAAAGACTTACCCCCATATTTAGTTGCAATCAAAGCTATTCTCTTTATAGATATCCAAATGCCGTTTCCCATGTTTATTAATGGATTTATAATAAATATAAAAATTATAAATATTACCATGTTGAAGCAAGTGTTTTAAATCAAATGTTTTGTTAAAATGTTATACCATGCTGATTTACTCTAAAGATCAACACAAATTTATATAAAACTTCTGTTATGTACCACATGCAAAGAGAATTCAGCCTAAAAAAAAAAAAAAGCTCAATCAGCTCTTTGGTTGTGGCTTCCTTTTGGAAAATTGAATGATGAAGGTGGTTCTGTCCTACATACTAGTGTACCAAACACTATGCAATACTACAATTCATTATTTTATGCTTTATTATACCAAACTATACTAAACTAGACTAAAATATGCTATAATACACCATGCTATGTTATGCTATACCACACTAGGGTTGGGAATAATTTTAATTTGAAAGATTCTGATCTCTTGTTTTTATTCTGTTTCCTATCGATTTTCCATTCCTATTCTTTTAGGAAGAGGAATCATAAAGGTTTACATACGTATCATGAACTAGCTGGTTAACCAAGTTTTGTCTAGATAAAATAGTCTGAACTTCTCAATGAAACTTAATTCCTTAAGCATCTAACTTATAATAGTTATTTTTAATTATGACATAAATAGTTTTAAAGATTTTAACAATATCAAACCTAAGAACTCTGATATAATCTTATGAATTTCCTTTTCAAAACTTACCTTTTTACTTTATTGTTTAAATTTTCATCAAAACATTTACAAATGTCCATTTTCTGAGGGAACAGGACTTTAAGCTGTGTTAGACAATTTTCTCATTAAATTCATTTAAATATATTATTCTGTGGTGCGATGCTATGCTGAGTGTCTTAGCTGTAGGAAAAGCCGTGCAGCCGGAAGGCATCCTGGCTGGATTTATATGCTCAGCGCCGTTTACTGCACCTCAGTTTCACTCAACTAGACATAGAAGTACAGATGTTTTTCTTTGTAGACAGAGAAATGATTTAGTACTCATTCAGTTTTATCTTATGAAACAGATCCCAAATGGACGAGAATAAACAATTTATTAAGTTAAATTCTGCAGTTAAAGTGTGTTTCACTCTATCCAGAACACGTAGGAAACAACCACGTCATCACTTAAGACCTAAAGTAAGAGGAAGAAAGTAAAAAAAGGTTCTGCTCACCCTGCAGAAGGTGTGCTACGGTATGAATTTAGAGGAGGAACAAATTCCCTCTCTGAAGCTACCTTAACACAGCACTGGATGGATGCAGCAGGTCAAAGACGAGGGTCTCATCATAACTCCAGTGGGGATTACTTATGAAGAATTCTTCTTCACTGATATAAGGCAGCTTCTGTTTCCAGTCAGTGGACTTGGCATCAAAGCTAGTGATTGAAAACAAAGTGAATGTTCCAGGAGAATGAAATGTTGGAACAGTTTCTGATCAATTATCGATTAACGTTATACTATGCTATATATGCTCATGTACTTATATACTATATATGGGCTTTACTACACTTCCTTACACTATACTATTTTGCAGAATGCTGCACTGTACGGAAGTACTTTCAATGTTCACATTACACTGAGTTATTAAAAATGCTATAGTTCTATTCCTTGCGTTTTTCCTGTTATTTTTTTAAGACTGAGAGACTAAACAGTTTCTCGAGTTGTGTCAGTTGTATTTTACTTACACTGAACCGTATCATCATAGTGGGTGTAAATCAAGCTAAAGGTGCAATTAGGGGCCACTGCATGGAAGTTGTCAAAGGGATAGTGCATGGTTAGTGTTGAGAAATGAAACAAAGTCAGATAAGCGACAGAGTTTAGTGTTTGGTATATTTATTGCTTTTCCTTTATTTTAATTTTCCCAGTATGTGTTTTCATCAGTCCGGCCACTGAAATTGACTTGAAATGTGCTGGTTATTTCATGAAGCCACTAGTAGTATGTCATCAAAATATAGACTGCTGAAGCTAAAGGTACTCACATAAATCACCACATGCCCCTAGTAAGATTGACAATGTGTATCATCAGCTTCTAATTTAGTATTCTGATTTTTTGTGTTGTCTATTAGCATTTGGTGACATGATGGAGAAAGTAAAGGTCGTCCTTATTCTTTTATTATAAACTAATTGCTGCCCTGACCTCCAACAGACATATGTAAGCAGTAGCATATTTAAAATTGTTTTAGCATGACTGTGAAATATGTAACCAATCTTGAAGTACTGCATGTTATAAATCCAAATCCCTTTAGCATCTGCAGCATGCAGAATCTGCTTACGTACGTAACAAATATTTGGCTTGGTTCACAGGGTGTGGTTATAGTTTCTTTAGGTGGATTTGAGTTTCTCACTTTAGTCTGAAACACTGTTTTATAGGGTGAGTAGGTACAGAAAGTAATTTAAATGCACAATTACATGGTGTCCAACAGGACAATTGCTCTCAATGAAAGTATTGTAGAACAATTCAGATTTTAAAAGGCAGATTTATGAACAATAATAAGTTGCTAACGACATCCACAACCATAAGGCTATCCTCTACTCTTATTTTTATTTAAGCTTTTTTTTTTATTTCAGAGCTAGCCTGGAAAGAGCTCCATAAAAAAGCAGTGGCTCTGAGTCAATGGCAGTCACATTTTAAGGCAACCTTTTTAATAGGTATCGACGGCAGGTTTTAGCTACGTTCTCCCACCAAGCTTAAAAGCCCATGTTCCACTGATTAGCTAATTAAAACCTGGAGCGAGGGCTATTGATCCAGGGGAAGGGCAGCTGGGAAGCACCGGTCTCTCAGTGTGAGATGTCCCTGGTGCTATCACGTGTTCACACACACACCCACACACACTATAAAGCACACCCATTCTGTAAGTGCCTGAAAGTATTACCAAGGCCTTTTACACTCTACTAGATCTATATATTGGCTTTGAGCCGAACTTATCTCTTCTAAATTGAGGACGTTCCCTTATGATTGCCAGTTTAAGAGGAGATATTTTTGTGCTTTCCTGTGTTGTGTGCGGTGGCGGGGTTCTCTTCGGCCGCCTTTGTTTAATTTGTCCCTCAGCAGCCTCTTGGTACTGCAGGGTATTTATATCTAGAGTGTTCAGACACCTGATGGAGGCAGATTACAGGCTTGTGAAAAGAGCAGGTAACTATAGAGGTGACAGCCCTCACTTTCAGAGAATCAAGGCTCTTTCCTTTTTCTGACACCTCACATTATGGTTAATACTAGTATATGATATCATCAGACCCCTGAGAGAGTGAAGTCATTTTCGAGAAAAGACAAAAATACATGTCGTGTGTTGCATTTGTGGCAGGCATAGAAAAACACTAAGTCACACAACTGAGAGTTGTAACGTGAGGATAAGTTTTTACATGTTAATTCTTTTTGCACACAGCAAAATATAAGTAATTTGGTCGATATATGTTCTTCCATTTTTCAAAGTGTCATTTAGTGGCAGAGACAATTTTATTCTAAACATATAAAGGTTGAAACCATTTTTAAATTTGCTAAAGGAGAAAATATTTAAGAAAATGCCGCAGAAAGTAGGTATTTTGTTTAAGATTGTAGGATAACTGGATAAAATATCCTTTATAAGTACAATCTCTTGATCACTTAGAGATGTAAGAGTGTAGAACTTTAAACAAAAGAGTACTGCTAAGTAAATCTAGTTTATATTAATATTTCTTCTTCGTTAGATTTACTTGAGTTTTTACGTGGCAGTAAAAGCCCTGAGCCATATGTTGACAAAAGTGTATAACTTTTCAGATCCTCAAGGTGACAGTCTTATAATAAGTTAATTTGCCAGACCTGCCTTCACCTGCAATACAGTGCAATCAAAGTTAGTTTAAAACACACTATTGTGAATGAATAGGAAGAAAATAAAGAGGTTAAAATTATCCAAACAGCTGTAAAATGGCTTTAGTATTGTCTTTATGATTCATATACTTGATTAATTTATTTTTAATGTATTTTTATGTTTCTTTTGTTGTTCTTGTACTTTTTTCTTTCCCTGTCAGGCCATGTTTGTAAATGAGCTGTGGTTCTGGTCATTATTTAGATTTCACCGCTTTCTCTTGTGGCTCAGTTAATTGGGGTCAGATGTCAACATGCAGAGAGAGCACGTCAAAGCAAAAGAATATGAATAATAACGGACAGCAAGACTCTTTTTTTTCCTTTTCCTTTGTCTAACTCTCTCGGCATATGTACTGTCACAAGGCCAGACTTGACAAAAATCTGTACTATCCCCTTAAGAACACAAGTGTGCAAGTGTAGCATTACATGTTTTCCATGATGCTCATTTTCCATGATGAACAAGTGGTTATATCACAAAGATGACTGAATAACTACTGTTTATTTCACTGCAGAAGGCTAAAGTTAAAAACAAGTGACATAAAGTTGCGAATATTTAACCAAATAAAAATCATATGTAGCTATATAAGATATGTTGCACTAATTATAAGGAGATATTTAACAGACGCAATGAAACTTATGCACATTTGTGTTTTAAGATGATTTCATAACGGTATTTAGCTAAACGCATATTCATTCAAAGGCTTGCTATATATTGCAAGTAAACTTTGTGTATGTGAGCATATTTCTATATTGTCTTATATTCCTATTTATGTTAACCACTTCTACTATGTACCAACTGCACTGTATAACAAAAAGTTTTGTAAGTGAAAATGAATACATATCAGGAGACGTCCATACATCAGTTAATCTATCTAAACACAGATTGGACAGTACATGATGAGGGTTTGGTGACTTGGAGCATGAGGAACTCAGATTACCTCCTCTGTATTCATTAGCCACCCGCTCATCTCTCCAGGGACGGAGGATTAGCTCAAGAGGGGAAGTGAACGCTTTCTGGTTAGACGGCGTTCTTTCAGCCTGCAGCAGGAGGTCCATTGTTTGCTCTGATATCCACACTGGATACAGGACATCTGATCTGGCAACCTTGACGCAGTTGAAGGAGTCGTTTTGCACTGCAAGATGGGAAAGGAAATTGAACGATGTTGACAGGAAGAAGTCGTGTTTCCTTCTGGGAGCTGCTGGTTGATGTACTTGGGTTTGACTTTCTGTCGAAAAAAGTGTTGGAAAGTAATGAAAATTTTTATTGACTTCCTGTTGACAAGTGGGGACAGGCTTGTGGTGTGAATCATTAGAATCCATTGGGAACTGATTTTGATTTGTGACAGCAGGTGAACTGTCAGCATTTCAGCCTGTGAACAGGCTGTACAATAAGACATGCATTTAACCCCAGTGTAAACATCCCTGTTAAAATTGTGTTTGTTAGACTGAAATGACCTTTTAGAAACTACTGAGCAAACCATTTAGGGACTACCTTGCTGAAGCTTATTTTCATTAATTTTAGCATTCATCCTTTCAGGTTCAAAACTGTCACCAATTCCTGTCCAAACAAAGTAGCAGCATTACTGCACCACATACAGGCATGCATAAGTATTAAAGTTCCTCTATAGCTTTATGTCATCTCATCTTGATATTCGTGTGTTTCTGTGAAGAAACCGTCACTTACTCTGTTTGGATCTTATCTTAAGTGTAGGAAGACATTAAAGAAAAGGATGTACACAATGGCACAAACAACAAAGCCACCTGTGGAAACCTGCTATTATTTAAAAAAAGTTCCTGCAAATCAATATCATTTGGTTAAATATTAGCTGAGAGCCAATAAAAAGCTTTCTCATTGTGAAAGTATTGCATAAAGAAGTACAGTGGATAAAAGCAACATTGCAAAACGTACAAATTTCAATTGCAATTCGTACAGCTTAATTTCTAAACTTCTGATTGGTACAGTGAACGTCACTGGTACTATAACACAGACAATCAAAGAATAGCACTTAATCAACAATAGTCAGGTTTGCCTCAGGCTAATAATAAGAATGGTTGTCAAGCGGAGGCTGCCACAACCGTTTTCAAATCCATGTTTAATGACATAGCACATGCCAGCAATGCCAAATTCAACAAGGTTCATGACAGAGGGGCCAGGCGGGGATTCGATCCCCAGACTCCCCAAATCATGAGCGCCAGCCAAAGAGATATCCTCTTAGCCAAGTAGCAAAGGCGCAAGTTCAGAGGTATCATGAGAGGATACCACACTGTCACAATACAAACAAAAGTAAAAATAATGATAAGAATAAGAATATTACAAAAAACAAGCAGAATAAAAATTTGACCTGCATAAGCAAGGCAATAAAAACAAAAGAAAAACCTAAAGCTGGCCTAATGGCCATGCTCTCTGGTATAAAAAACTTTTTAAGAAGAAGATATATTATACTATAAATTTATAAGATGAGCTTATAAAAGAGAGTAAAAAATAATTTAAAGATCCAGCAGAACTTCAAGAAAGAGAAAGGAAAACTGTTTTTAGTGCCTAACACGTGCGAACGAGCTCTGTCTTCCCTGGACAGGAGTCGAGTCCTGGGAACAACTAAAAGCTTTTTGATGTAGAGATTTAAGATACTGTCTCAGGATATTCAAGTTTGTTGAGATAAAGAGGTTTCCTTTAAACATAAAAAAACAACATTAAAAGCAATTAGAAAAGGCACAAGAACCCAGGAGAGCGAATACAATATGATATGTTCATGTCTTCTTATCGCTTAGAACATCAACAGCTGAATTTTGATGATGATGTAGAGACGAGTAAGTCCCACTATAAAGTGAGTTATCTGATTTTATTTGAATTAACTCTTTATGACTGTGAATACATCAGATCTTTTGTTTTAAGTTTATACAAAACCATATTTGATGTGAATCTGTACTGTTCAAATAAACCATTACTAATTCAATTAAATGGTCCAAAATCTGGTATCTAGCTTGGAAGCAGGATGTTAGGTTTGAGTTGTCTTAAGGCTTGTATGATATGAAAAAGGAAAGCATATGCAAAGAGGTTTTTATAATAAGTCAGTAGCCTCTTATATATTCCAATTTACACAGAATAGAGAAGAAGGTTTTTTTTTTTTTTTCACCAATGAGAAATAAGGTCTGTATGCGACAAAATGTCTCTCTGCAAATGGTGGCATTAAGCTTCTGAGGGTAGAGCACATCTTTCACTGCTCTCCCCCTTTCCCTTTCTCCATAGTCCAAAAAGTCCATCAAGGGAATTTAAGTAGCTGTTAATTACTTCCCTCTCCCTACTGAAAAGAGCAAAAAGTGGAGGGAAATCTAAAGAGGGGTGAGATTTTAAAGAGCTGAAGCTTTGCTGCGGTGCAAATCCTCTCTGCCTAACAAAACCAAATCAATCTCTACCCCTCAGCCATTTACAAACTGCTCCACAGTCACATACACACCCAGGGGAAGATGATCCTGTAAATCTACGGTCTCAAGGGGCTATTTGAGTGCTGCTCCAGGGTTTTTTTTCTTCTTCTTTTTTGGGGGGAAGGAAGGGGGGTTACTATGTGAGCTCAGGGATTGAAGGTAGAGCATAAATATCCCCAAATTGCAGCTAAGATGTAACATTAGGATTGGTAAGCCCCACTTTCACCAATAATGTTCCACAGCATCAAACCATTGTACTAAACGACCTCTATTACAGTGCCTGAACCCATTAAGTCAATACAGGAGAGATTACCTGTGAAACAGAAGCAACTATCTACTTTTTCTGACAAAAAAGTACACACAGACCCACACACACGAAAAAAAAGCCAGGGGCAAAATTAGATTAAGGGTCAGGCGTGGCTCATGCCTACAGGCTAGAATTAGAGGACATTGGATCAACCAGCTTGTGCTTGTTGGATAGAAAGAGCTGATCACAGTGTTTGATGATGGGCCTGTGTTTTAAGATACTTATAAGGTCATGAAAGATTCATGGAAAAACAACCTGCCGACTGGAGTCCAGTCACCTGTTTACAGTTTGGGTTTCTTAAACTGAACATAAAGCTTGTGAAAAACTGAAAGCGCAGCATTGGAATACAAAAATGTTCTGCTGGATTTCATGATATGCTTGATCAAAGCATGACTGCATGGGTTAGGAAAACAGACCATGTTCAGCAATGTTTCATGTGACGTAAATTATTTCATTCATTAACAATGGTAGGACTCTGCTTTGGGTTTAATGCCAACATACACGCCTAATGAAATGAATGAATGGTCCATCCAGTTATTTGGGGGGAAAAAATACAAGTCATCAACAAGTTTTATGTATTTATTTATTTATTTGTTTATTAACCATGTCCACACCTTTACCCACCTCACAGACAAACTGTGAAGAATCAGTTTGTAAGAAGCAAGAGAGGAGAAACAAGTAAAAAAAAGAACCAGAGAGGAGGTGAGCACCATCGGCCTGTCTTCTTTTAATTTATTGTTTGTTTGTTTTTTAGGGGAAACAATAGCCTTACACATTAAAGAAAACTTGTTTGTTTTTTGTTGGGAATTAACCTTATAGTTAGGACAATAGTGCAGTGTTTGTCGCAATTAGATTTCTTTTTAAGCAGTTATAATAGTCAGTTTCTGAAATATCTCAGTATTTTTTTGGGATTTGAATGTCTCCCTTTATTTAGACAAGTCATCTGACGGTGTCTTTTTTTGTGTGAAGGTTCCCTTTAACATATAATAATCTTAACTTTCTCCATAGAACCAGTTGCCAAATCTCTGTATGATAGCTAGTGATATACTGAAGGACCGGTTCTGTTGGTCTGTATTGTTATAACTGCTGCAAACCATTTTACAGTCATGTTTGCCTCAAGGCATAAGCTATCAGCCTCCAGCAACAGTCAAAACCCATTTGGCAGTTTATGCATTTATTTATCTTTTTATTGCAAAATCCAGTGTAAAATACAAAAAACAAAACAAAATCCATCAAGAGTATCGAGAGTTTAGCTTCAACCTACACTAACAGAGATAAAAAGGTGTGTGGGATGATCTAATATCCTGAACTTCTGTTACATTCCCTGCATCATGTTCTTTGATCTCCTGAAAACAAAGTTGGGTGTTTTTTTTTTCCCTTAGTCCAGATTCATGTACTTTTTTTTTGGATGGTTGGCTGCATATCTATCTAAGGTCAGAAAGTTTAGTGTTTGTTTGTGTGCATGTGTGTGTGCATGCGTGCTTGCGGTGGCTGTTGCCATAGTATTTATCCCGCAGGGAGCGGACTGCAGTGGAAATGGAGGCAGGACGTTTTTAAGCACTTCAAAGTGTCCTCATTCCACACAGCTGAGCTCAGAGGTGTCTGTCTGTGTGAGTGTTCTTCCTACACAGACCCCACTGAGTTGTTTGCATATAAATACAAAGATGTAAATATGGGAATGCATCTATATTCACATTCTTTGTCTTGTATTTTTTACTTTTTTTTGCTTCAGCTTCTGTTTGAGGTATTTCTCTACTGATTTACCCTGCTTTGTTTGCACCTTTTATAAACCTTTGTGCCTCCTGAGCCTGATCCACATACTTTGCACAGCTCTGGGCCTCTTTTGACTCATGTATGTCCATGAATATGTGTTCATGTGGGTCAAACTGCTTCACATGTGGGTATGTTGAAAAAAAGCAATGTCTCGCAGGTGCAAAGTGAAAGATTGAGGATGTCATTGTGACTGATGAGCTGCAGGTCTGAGCCTTGGCTGCAGCAAAAGTAAAATCCTCTCCCAGTTGCTTTGCCTCACTTTTCCCCACAGCAGAAAATGGAAATGGCTGACATTGAACCAAAACAGTCAATACCGTCTGAATGGGGACGTTTGTTACCACAGAACAGGACCAGTGGAGGAGTACGGGGAAATCGCTCAAATATGTCAGACTTCATCTGTACCGGCTGATACCCAGGTCTCAGTCATTCAGTACAGTCTCATAAGTCTCTTCCAAGAACACTCTTATTTTTGGGGGGTTTTTTTTCTAAGAAACACTTTTATTCTTTACTCTCTGTCATTGTTTCTAGTTTTCACCCCCACTGGGTTGCTATTCTGCAGCATGTTGTTCTCCCACACAAGTGCACATAGTACAATATGGATTTTACTCGCACACCCACTCGTTCTCTTTTCCTTTTTTCTTCTTAATTGGCATCTCCTCCATCTTTGTGTCTTTATGAGTTATATATTAACAGAACACAGAATCCAAGATACTAAAAAAAAAAAAAATTGAAGGACTACACTTGGCTCATAAAATATTAAGCTGCCAGTGATAAAGCGAGTGCTGGAAAAATGTCCCTCCTTCCATTTGTTGTTTCCATGGAACCCTCTTGTTTGGGTGAAATGACTGTCTGTCAGGATTCATCGGCTGTCATTTGCTGTAAAATCTTCACACCCAACACACTCAGGCCATGTCTATTTCAGACATGTTTTATATTTATCTTTAAGCTGTTTAGATGGCATTAACCAAAATAATCTTTATATTCGTATATAGTGCTAAAGCTTGACACGTTTATTTTTTCTGGGAAATTTGTTGCTGATATTCTTGCTAAAATTTCACACAAATAATTGTAAACGTTCACATAAGCCACATCCTTAGGTCCCAGTCACTATTCTATTAAAAGCACTGATTTTAATAGAACAAGTGTTTTGCTTTATCTGCAGATAGAAGTGAACAAATCTGACATTTACATGTTTGTTCTTGTAGATATATTGGAAAAAAGGCTTTGAATTCAAACAAAAGTAGTTTACTTACTAGATCATATTGTCTGATTTTTGTCACTAAAATATTTGTAAGTATCTGTGATGTTTTTTGTTTTGTTTTGTTTTAGGTGAGAGAAATCTTTTTTAGACCAGCTGAGAAGTGGTGCCCAGTAACAGGTGTGGGAGGGGCAGTACTGCCTTGTAGTGAGAGAAAAATGCAGTGAACACAGCACTTTCTATGGCATCTCTTGCAATGACTTAAGATGCTGCAAAGACTGTTCATGATTTTTTATGAAAAATATATTATTACTCAGGCTGTACAGTGGAGCTGTTGCCTTGCACCAAGAAGGTTCTGGGTTTGATCCCAGCCTGGGGTCTGTCTGCATGGAGTTTGCATGTTCTCCCCGTGCATGCGTGGGTTCTCCCCGGGTACTCTGGCTTCCTCCCACAGTCCAAAAACATGACAGTTAGGTTAATTGGCATCTCTTTATTGTCCCCAGGTGTGGATGTGTGTGTGCATGGTTGTTTGTCCTTGTGTGTCTATGTGTTGCCTTGCGACAGACTGGCGTCCTGTCCTGGGTGTACCCTGCCTTACACCCATAGTCTGCCTGAGATAGGCACCGGCCCAACCGTGACCCTGATGGATGAAGCGGGAGAAGATGGATGGATGGATGGATATTATTGATCAAACATCAAGGGGGTACCTGACATTAAAAAGCATGATTTTATTTAAGAAAGTTGACAGGTCAGCAGATAAATGTGTATTCTTTTGGTTTAAACTTAGGCTTTGCAGAGCTTAGTGTAAAGAGAAAACACCCTATTTGTGTTAAATGAAGTTACACACCCAACTTAACCTCAATGAGCGTTGTGTATGTCCTGGATCTGGCTGTTGCTCACACCAGTACCTTGTAGCTTCATGTCTACAGTCTAGAGTTAATCAAATACATATATACTAATTTTTGTACTGCAAAATCCTAAAGCAATTAAACTGAATGTTATTACAAATGGCTCGTGACAGTCTTACAACCTGTCCAGGGTGCGTCCTGCCTTTCCCCCATTGACTGCAGAAGGATGGCATTGGTCCCACTGCGACCCTGATGGAATAAGCAGGAGAATATGGATGGATGGATGTTATTTCAAATATCATTTTCACATGACTTAAGTTTTTATTGAGCTTAGATGATTTAGTTTAATTAGAAGCCTGTGCTCTGGATAGGTTACCATTTGACAAAGATACCATAAAATATACAATATACAAGTTTACTAAATTACATTTGTAACTTGTAAAATATAGGTTGATTGGAAACATTTTGACCATTATTAACGCATATTTAGGCTGGTAGGTATCATATTGGTATTTTCCCCATTTGAAAGACTTAAAATGTAGGTAATTCTCACGTAATATAAACATTTTCATGTTTATATTTGGTGGTTAGGATGATAAGGTCTGAAGAGAAAGATGGCAGTGGAGCATTATCTAACAGTAAAGAGAGAAATGGGATGGTGAAATGCAAATACATCATCAATATTATCGCTGCAACAGATTCACAATCAGATATTTCCTTTAAACTGTGCAGCCCTACCTTGTATTTTAATATTTTCTCAAAATTCTAATAATAAATTAACGGCATTTGGAAAGAAATTTGCTGTAACCCTGGTTGCTTGCTTAAAAGAATTGCATTTCAGTAAGTCTATTACATTTTCAAGAGTGTAAGTGTGGTTATCCCTGCTACTTGTCACCTTTTCAAACACACTTTTTCCTTAGGCTCAACTTTTTACAACTAGCCTCTCTTTATTAATATGTTTTTGTTTTTTGTCATCCTTATGAGGGGTAACGGTAAATGTTTTATGTAAAACTGTCCAGTCAGCAGTCTTCCTTATAATTGTGGAATAACATATCTGGAGATATGTTAGTTAATAACATAAAATGAATAATTTTCTGAGAAACCGTATTTCTTAATTTTTTTCATGAGTTGTAAGTCATAGACATTTATCACTGAAATAAATAAAAATATAAATACATATAAGTACTTGTACAATCTGTACACTCTGTGGTGACCATTTGATATGAGCTTCTCTTTATTATTGATTTTTTGAAATTGACTATATACTTTTGGTAATATTCTATTTTATTTAGATGCAGACATTGTCATCACTGTAATTTTGTCCATATTCAACAAAGTAATAGCTCTTTGTTGCTCTCTGTAGTTAAAAGTTGCATACTGTGAAGAGTGTCTGATCGAATATCGATCATCAAGTTTCAGAGAAACAGACAGTGATTCGGGGGGGAAGACTGAGAGGGATCTAAACCTCTGTTCTGAATTATGTCTGACTCTCATAGCTGCTGTCAATCCATCAATGACTGTGACAGAATGAGGTTCCTGTATTGTGGGTTGTTTGAGCAGACACACACACACACAAAAATTAGTCTTCCTATGCCAAACGTACATAGGCTGTAACTGTTTACAATCACGGAGAGGTGATTTCATCAACCAGCTAATGGCAGTAAAATAAATTCCTGTGGATCATAGTTTATATATATGTGTGTCTCTGTGTAAAGAGAAAGAGAGAAATACATAAACATCCAGTTTTGGAACATAAATTGCCTATGTGATCAAAGACAATGGACAATGCAATAAATTACTAACTCCTGAGTGAATCATGTGACTAGATATAGAGAAAAGAAAACATGTAAAATACCTAAAAGTTATGTTTTTAGCAAAACAATGATGTAAATAAGTGATTTTGGTGACAGCTACATATGAGCTGATCAGCTTTTTTGGTCTTCTCATTATATCTATCTCCTCTTTTTGTCTTCTGCTGTAATTTATGAATATATAAAGTAATCTTGAACTTTAAATCTTAAAATCTTTCAAGAACAATTGCATATTTAGGTGTACAGGACAACAAAATGGACAAAAAAGAAGAAAAACTGGATAGTCTAACAGAAGGGTCGCCCCTTATATGGTACCTAAAGGTCTTCTCAGGGCTGACTGCGATGATCATTGCACTTCTATTGTGTAAATGTGTGTGTATGTGTGTGTGTAAAAGAGAAAGCGAGAGCAGGGTGGGGGTTTTAAGCGCTCCTGTGGTGAGATTGCATTGACCGCTGTGTTATTGCTCTTTAATTATCAATTACGGCAGCCCCCCTGTCCCGGGTAGAGTTTGGGGGATGGAGGCGTATGCGGAGGTGATAATGAATACAGAGCTGCCATTAGGACAGTAACCATACTCTCTGTCTGGGGCTTGGAGGCTGGCGAGCAGGAGGATGAAGAGGAGGAGGAGGAGGGGTGGTGAGGATCGGCTGGTGTGCTAATGAAACAGGCTGGAGCTCAAGACAAAAGAAAAGCCACAATCCATCCATTTTGCCTTCCATCCACCTTCATCCTCTCATCAGTTTTCCTGCCCATATTCTCCTGCTCCCTTCTGCATCTCGCTCCTCAGATGTCTACATTTGGCACCACTCCCCCCTGTAGACATAACTCACAGACATATTCAAACACTCCCACCATGGACTGCGATCTCACAGACAAACTGAAACTGTGTTCACTGAGGGGGTCATCTTTAAAGCAGAAACTGCTGCAGTCTCTTTTTTATCTCCTTTTATGGACATATCTTCAATATTGACTGCAAATGGTAGAAAAATATATGGACATCTATAGCTGATGAGAAAATAAATGGCTACATTTTGAATAGAGTAGGATGTGTTAATGAATGTAAAGATATGCCTTTTAACTGGGTATACTAAAGTCTATTTAATGGTTTCAATACCTAATAAATCATTGAAAGATAAGGTTTTATTATTTCCCAAACAAATCATATTTTCATTTAGTATTTTGGCAAATAAAAATTTGCCTCTGGTGATTTTTTAGTTTCAGTTTGAAAATAAAAAGATATTTCTAATTCAATTCATCAGGAGACATAAAATTAAACTGGACAGCTATGCAACTACTTAATCAGTTGTCTATAAAAAGAGATGCCGCATGGCATTATGTCAGCAGAGCTCCCATGCAAACAGCCCGTTATATGTGGCTGACATGTAAATGCCACCGCAGCAGCAGAGAAGAAAGCACGGTGGGACAGTGACAAGCATCCCTTTGTCCTTTCGTTGCCTCAGAGATGTGTTCGTGTTTAGCAGTAACAGACAATTGCATTCCATTTCTCTTTCCTTTCAGAAGATGAGACACATTAAATTCTCTCCTGGTTGAAAAAAAAGTGAACTGGCCTCTGCAAATAAATAGCCAAATTAGATGAAGCCTATAAAAGCTGCAGGATGACATGATGGCACAGTTACAGATGGAGGTAACTTTAACAATGCCATCCGAGAAGCAGAGGCTCCGCTGGTTGTTTGTTTTCTTTAACTGCGTGGAACAGAAAACGTTTTAGATAACGTGACACGGAGGCAGCCACACTTCACTATGTCACATGTGCCATCAGAAGTGAGCGGGCATTGTGCCAAGGCAAGAAAGCTGCTCCACCTGTTGTAAATCTGCTTGGGTGCAGTCATAGAGAGGCAGATAAGGAGGTGGGTGAACCATGAACTCATCTTTGTTAAAGCAATACCTAAAAAAGAGAAGTCACGTCCATTTATGTTGGGTTTTATGTCCTTGAGAGTTGAAAATACATGGTATGTTAATTATGGCCTTCATAATGCTCTCAGGGCCTTGTAGCTCCGACAACCAAACGAAGCAGGAGAAAGAGATTCTTTGATCAGAATGAAGACACATTATTAGTTTTTTTTAAATAGCATGTCTTAATTAAAATAAACATTCATCCTTTAATGTTCAAAATCATGAAAGTCAGGCAGTGGGCAGTTTTCCTCCAAGGACAGCATTCTTTCTCTCATTTTAACCGCCCCTCTATGTCTCATTTTCTGCTTACCGGTACAGTAAATTCCCTGACTGAAAAATAAACGAGTGAAAGCATCCTCCCTTCATGGAGGAACAGTCCTTGCCATTGATGGACTCAAGCATTTCAGATCTTAAAGTGTCTCTCGTTGGCCTGCTGACAGCCTTGGGTTAAGCCTTAGTCTACTAAACTTTAAAGTTTCAGACAGACAGGGATTAATGTATTTTGTACACTGTCCGTGTTAAATAAACGGATAAGCTAAACTAAACTAAATTTAATAATACAAGTCAGCTGCAGATAATCTAACACAGCCATTCTCAACCTTGGGATCCCGACTCCAATCTGGGTTGCAACATGATTCCTTGGGGTTACCAAATTATTTTGAAAATTATAAATTTGCAGAATGAATGTAGCTTCTGACTGGACGTTAAAAGGACGGTGGTCTTAAACAGGCATTTTATTACACAAAACCAATACCTTTCAGCTAGGCTTCACCAAAACAGCATCAACTAACCTGCCCAGTAAGGTCACAGCATTTAAGAGCGGTGGCTGTGCGAGTGGATGGAAGAAATGTTGAAATCTTCCCGCAGCTTGTGGGCTTTTGGAAGAGTTATGGCACAACCATTTAAACTTTGAAAGAAATGTATGCCTGTCACCTTAGGAGCCTGCTTGAAAGCTTCCATACATATTCCCCAAATTAGGACACTCCAAAACTGTATAACTGGATATACCAGCCCTTCATCACCTTCACTGCGCATCACCTGTCTTCAGAGATGCAGGACGTCCTGCTCAATCTCTCCTCTGATTGCACATTACATATTACCAGTTCTCTGCATGTGTGCTGGAACAGTTCTGGTTGTCAGTAGCAACAGAGTATGCAGCACTGTCAAAAGCTGCAAACGATGGTCTCTTCTCCATTTGCATCCACACATCTGTGTGAAGAGACTTTTACTGCGCTGAAATACAGGGAAAAAAGAAATACTGATCAAGGCTGAGAGTGATTTCTGCTTGGCTGTTTCTAACATAAAGCCAAAAAGCTGCTCTGTTCAAACAGGCAGGCCCAGTCGTCTTGTTAAATAGTTGCAGAAAAACATCTCTGCTTTTGACCAGAAAGTTATTTTTCACATTTAAGCTCTCAAAAACATAGATGTTCTTTGTGAGCGATGTGATTCGAACTAAACATGGGTTGAATATAAATGGGTTGTTTTTTAGAGTGTTGTTTTGTTTTCTAAAGTTTAGCACATGCTTTATTGTTTTATTATATTAAAAAGAGAATAAAGTTTGTGTTCTTTCTTCACATTTTAACTGCAAAGGGATATAGTGACCATTGTCAATTTTACCTATTGATGCTGTGTTACGTTTTAAAAAAAACGTTTTAAAAAATAAGCTGATAATAAAGAGACTAATAGCTGAAATGAGCTCATAAGTGCTTGTCTGATTGTGTAAATGCAATGTAGAGTATATTGATTGTGCATTGGGGGTCATGGATAGCAGTGCATGTTATATTGGGGGTTGCAACTCAAAAAGGTTAAGAACCGCTGATCTAACCAATCCAAGTCAAAAAAATGAATATTATCTATTTAGAAAATAAATTCATTATGTCTTTTGCATATTATCATTAAGCAAAATAAGTCTTTTATAATTACTAATAATTTAGATAATAAAATCGAACAATGAAATAGATAAAGAAAACGATTTTAAGTGATCTCATGCATGGACTGCAAGTCACATTAAAATGTTCAAATTTACAAATAGAAATAGTGTCACCTTTTACGGTACTGAATTTGTGACACTTAGCTTTCCATACATGCTGCAACTATAGTTAATCTTATTTATAGATTCATCGATTTAGATCCAGACCTAAACATTTTTGTTGGAGGGGTGGAGGGGAGCAAGGTTATCTCACATGGTCGAAAAACTGTAAAAATAAAGACACGTGTTAAAGGACGGTCTTGTGTTGGTTCCAGATTCTTTGGCAAGGGAGCGGGTGAGTTCTGACAAATGGATAAACTTTATCTCTAAAAGAAGCTGGGAGAATCGATGGCTGAAAGACTTGAAGCTGCAGAGATACGGACACTATAAGGATACTCTAATAAGGTTAGGTGTTGGATCTAGTACACTGGGTTGTCAGTGGACACACAGAGAAGGGCTTTCTGAAGTTCATGGTTTTGGTGCTCACAATGGCAGTTGATCTTGGGTTTAAACACTGAGAAGAAAGCCAGGCAGTTTGAGGTGCTAATGGAAGTTGGTGAGGGCTAGGAGATGAAAGGCTTTGAAAACCAGTTGATGAAGGAGAGAATTACCATATTTCTCCTGGAAAAAGGAAGGCTCAAGGGACCAGGGTCAACTACAAAAAGGCAGAGGTTGAGGCTCGAATGAGGTTTGTAAGAGGTTTTATTCAAATGGAATATTTGGGATAAAGCAGAATAATATTCTTGTACGCCTTTGTTAAGGGATTGCCATCAGAAATATTGCCTTAGAAGGTTAATGGTCCGGCTGAAACCAAAGTGATTCGAGAACTTGGAGGAGAGTTTGGTCCGAGAATGAATGGATGATGGAAATACAGATGTCTGATATGTTTTGGCTCATCTTGTTGCATCTTGTGAATTTGTCTTTTAAAGTCCAAGGAAACTATATCAACAAGACAGGACAGAGGAACAATGATCTTGGGTTCTGGGGAGTCTTCTTGGGAAAACTGCCTGGATAGAGCAGCCTGTTTCCCATTCTTCGACCCTGGTTGGTAAGCAATGGTGAAATGGAACCAAGACAAAAGTGAAGACCAACCTGGGTGACTAGAGTTGAGACCCTTAGCAGACTGAAGATCAGCAAGATTTTTGCAGACTGTCCAAAATGTTCAAATGACTGTCCAAATGCTCTCCTATGTCATTTTTTTTCAGGGGGAGAAAAGATGGCACAGGAGTGGAGCTTACCATTAGAGTGGAACATCTTAGGAAGGACAACCAATCATTACCCTCTGTCAGAGCCGTGCACTTCAAGTGTGACTAGTACTTGGGATTTGGGTGAACAGAATAGGAGCTTGAACAAATTGCTTGAATTCCTTATGATTTATTCTGGGTTTAACTGTCTGGGTTTTGACTGCCATTCAAATGCATGAATATGATTTGATCCCAGCTTTCTATTCTACCTCTTGCTGTAGGTTTAGACACATAGTCGTGCTAGAAGCTGGACCCCCACCACAGCCACAATCCTTTGTAGACTCTCATTAGTTGCCTTTCAAATTTGCTCTGTATTTGCCACCATTCATGTTCCTGTCAACAGTGCACATCTTTCATGTCCTGTCAAGCACATCACACTGTCACAGCATAACTTTTTCTCTACCATGTTTCACTATGGGGTCGGTGTGTTCAGGATGATGGATGGGTTTTTCCATGTTGGTCAAGAATTTACATTTTGGTTTTAACCTGACAAGGGTCCATTTCTACAGCATGTTTCATGTGTCCCCTGGATCACTCTGGTTTCCTTGCTTTTTTAAATAATCTCTTTCTTCCTGTCACACTTACATAAAGAGCAGTTTTTTGCTCCTCACAGCTACTGATCATTACTCTGTAGCAGATGTTTTACAGATTAGCTCCCTCTTTTCCTTAAAAACTAAACTATTGCTTTGAAATAAATAATGATTTTTATTTATAGTTCAAAGATATATTGTAAATATGGGAAATGTGGTGGAATGGGAAAATCAGGCTTCACATAAAGTTAAATGAAAATCTTGTTATATCCCTGCAAAATATATTATTGTTTCACCATAGGAGGTTTCAGTTGCTCTATACTCGGTTGTCTCAACACAGTTTTCATACAGTCAGCATTTGGTGGGACCCTAACTGCTTCTCATCAAGCAAAGTGAAGTGTTCTAAAAACATCAGCCCCTCTGGCTCATGTTCCACAGAAGCTGCTGGACTGGATACTGAAATTTAAGAGAAATACCTGTGACCTGTAAGCTAGTCTTTAAATTCAAAAGGGACGTAGAGAAAATCATATCAGTGAAAAAAATAGGACAGTAATACAGCCCCCTTGTGCCATTTTTGGTTTCCTAATTTAGCTTTCAAAAATAGAAGCTCTTCAGGCTATAACAGTCCCCTGGGCTTTCAGTAGAAATGCATTTCTGAGAGCAACCGTGTTAAAGGTCATGTGTTTTGGTGTAAACTGGAAGCCATTTAGAGCTATCCAACTATCCATATATATAGCAGGTAAAATAAGTATTGAAAACACCACCATTTATCAGTAAATATATTTCTACAGGTCTTATTGACATGACATTTTCACCATATTTTGGCAAAAATCCATGCAATCCACACGTACAAAGAAATCCAACCATGGATCTCCAGGACTTAATTTTTGTGTAATAATGTGGAACAACACAGGGGGGAAGTACTGAACATACTTACTGAAATGTATTTAATACTTTGTACAAAAGCTTTTGTTTGCATTGACAGCTTCAAGACACGCATTCATTGCTCAGGTGTGATTTTGGCCCTTTCTTCCACACAAACAGTCTTCAAATCTTGAAGGTTTAATGGGCCTCTTCGATGAACTCTGGTTTTTAGTTCTTTCCGAAGATTTCCTATTTTGTATTATATTTATATATATTTATATTTTGTATTCAAGTCAGGTTATTGGCTGGGCCATTCTGGCTGCTTTATTTACTTTCTCTGAAACCATTTGAGTTTCCTTGGCTGTGTGTTTAAGATCATTGTCTTGCTGAAATGTCCACCCTTGTTCCATCTTTATCACCCTGGTAGATGGCAGCAGATTTTTATCTAGAATATCTCTGTACATTTTTCCATTCCTCCTTCCTTCAATCATTTGAAGCTTGACAGAGTCATATGCTGAAAAACAGCCCCACACCATTATTTTCTGGGGGGTGATGTGCAGTGTAATTTGACCTCCAAACATGATGTGTATTCTAGTATCCAAAAAGTTTAATTTTAGTCTCATCTGACCAAACTATATTCTCCCAGTATTTCACAGGCATGTCTAAATGTTGTGCAGCAAACTTTAAACAACTTTAAACAAGCTTCAACATGCTTTTTCTTCAGTGATGGAGTCTTATGTGGCCAGCATGCATATAGGCCATGGTGGTTGCGTGCATTGCTTGTTGTTTTCTTTGAAGCAGTTGGACCTGCTAATTTCATGTCTTTCTGAAGCTCTCCACAGGCGGGCTTTGGCTCTTATAATTCTTTTCACTGACATCTTGTGAGGAGCACTTTGTCACAATTGGTTTATGGTGAAACAATGTTCTTTCCACCCCAGATTATGGCCCCAACAATGCTGACTGGAACATTCAGAATTTTAGAAATGCCATCAATATGATTTGCAGGTATAAGGTTGCAAAGGTCTTGAGAAAGCTCTTTACTTTTACCCATCATGACATGTTTCTTGTGTGATACTAGAGACATCTTTTTATAGACCATTATTTGGGACTGAACCAGCTGATGTTAATTTGTATTGACAAGGGTCAGGATTGCTTTCTAATTACTGAGAGATTTTAGCTGGTGTCTTGGCTTCCCATGCATTTTTGCACCTACCTTTCTTCATGTGTTCAATACTCCTGCCCTGTGCCATTCAACATTATTATGCATAACTTAATATCTGGTCATCTGGGATTTGATTTATTTGTATGTGCGTGGATTTTCACAATATCTATCTATCTCTCTATCTATAGAGAGATAGAGAGATAGATAGAGAGAGAGAGAGAGAGAGAGAGAGAGAGAGAGAGAGAGAGAGAGAGAGAGAGAGAGAGAGAGAGAGAGAGAGAGAACTGGGCCTAGCACTGATCACAAACCTGAAATCTGTCAGACTAATAAGATTTTGTTCTTTTAGAAAGGCCAGGTAACTTTGATGAAATATTTCAGGGGTGGATTTTCAAACTAGGTTTAAAGGGTTTTGTCTTGGAAGGCTTTGTTTATCTTAATCCACCCCTGTGACCATTTAGACCCAGTCTAAGCAGAGACACAGATTAAAGAAGCCTTTGCACGAATGACTGCCTCATCTCATAGTGTTTATCAAAACATCGGACAGCCACCTGTACCCATGGTTCATTGTATGGTTTAATACTTAACTTACAATACCTAGTTACAGATGGTCTACAAAATAAGACAGAAACTTCTTCAGATCTTTGTTGTCCACCTTTACTTTAGCAGAGAGTCATAAAACATAGAAGGGAGAGAAAAAAGACAGCAGTGTAGTATTCAGCTGCACCAATAAAATAGAAGAAACTCCTTCCATCTCGTCTTTCTCCTTCATTTCTTCACTTTCTTTGTCTTTCTTTGCAGTCCGATTTGGTTTTCACATCTATTTTTTTTCTTTTTATACCAGCTTCCTTTTTTCTGCAATACTTCTTTTTATACTCTGTCTACCTCTGGTTTGATTACAGTCCTCAGCTCCTTCCTTTTCACTAGAGTAGACAAAAACACCACCCCCTCATCGAGACCCCACCCCTCTTATCCCCGCAAAATAGACTGGATGCTTTTGCTCTCCAAAGTGCCTGCAGAAAGCCTTTTACTGTGCTCAACAAGAAGTTAAAGGTAGGCAGAGCAGGAAAAAACAGGGTCCACTTTGCTCTATGTGTCTCATTTCAGGAAATTGCCTTTTAGATGTGCACTGTGCCTTTCTTTCATAAAAAAGAGGAGCACTAAACCTTCACCTACAGCCTACTTGTTTGTTTGGGAAGATCCTGTGTGTGGAAGTATGTATGTGCTTGTTATGTTATTAAAAATCAAGTCCTAGACATTCAAAAGATAATATCTCCAGACATTTCTCATGCCACAGGATGTTGCACAAAGTCTCTGCTCATCTTCCCTCCCAAAGTCATTCTGGAACACAGATTAATGCCTTTTTTAGAGCCATTTTGCTATCTGCTTGTACTTTGTTCTTGTTTTCTTTCACTCCTATATTGCTCTTGTTGCTGTGCCTAGAGGCCAACAAGGAACAAAGGAGGAAAAAAGAGAGACGATGGGTAAAGAAGTGATTAGCTAATTGTGACGGATCTCCCTCACAGTAATATTTTGTCCCAGCGCCTGTTTAGATAAAGACATAATTCCTCTAATGTGAGGTATTTGTAACGCTAGCTTTGTTGGCAGCTGGTTGGCTGGCATTTTGCTGCTCTAAGGAGTCTCTGTCAGCCTGGTGCTATCCATCACCATCATCCATGCCAGGCAGACCACAGTACCCCAGCAGAGGCTTGGCCCTCTGGGATAGCATCAGGGGTCTGTGTGCGAGTGTGTAACTCTGTAACCATGTTTGTTAGCCCTCCCATTGTCACTGTAAACAGCTCTTTTTTTGTCCTCCCACAAGCCACAATGATGTGTGTTTTTACAGGCTGGTGACTGCTCATTACTGCTTCAGCTTAGACACATTTACTTTTTGTCTGTAAAGTCACAATACAAAGCTTTGGTGTATTTTTTACATCACTATTTCAGGTTATATTAAATCTAAGGTATTCTTTAAAAGCCCAGTTTCTTTAAAGAATCGCTACCCATAAAATGCCCATGAAATCTCTGTTTTAAAAAGAAATAAATATTTTGACAAATGTTAACATCATCATATGTCATTATCATCATGGTGGAAATCCTGAATAAAGTCAAACAAATAGAAAACTAGAGTTGGAATGTTTGTTAATTAGAAATACATCTAACTCACAACATCACAGTTAATAAGCATTTGGTTTGGAAAGTTTATGAAAATATATAGTTTTTTGAAATATCAGCAACGGCAACAACATTTCCAGTTTGCATATGTAAAATAAAAGAAAAGACTTTGCCGGAACAATACAGGGCACTATAAGGCTCTAGGTTTTGTCACTACAGGCATGTGTGAAGTATAAATTATAGTGAATGATTTTTTTATTTTTGTGAGTGAGTGTGTTTTGTTTTTTATTGTTACTATCATTTGTGTTTCTTTCTTTATTTTGGAATTTGTGACTTCTTTATAAACTCTTAAATGGCCTCTCCCCTCCTATACCTTCTGTGTTTGAGTATCCATGCCCTTTAGAGTTGATTTGATCAATAAAAATATCTTCTAAGTGATACCATTTCAGCAAACCTGGTTATCTGTTTTTTTCTTTTTTCTACAAAGACTAATCAGTGGAACACTGCCTTGTGATGTGAAGAAATGTTTTTTAAAACCAGTCTCAAAATATCTGCTCAAGGTTGATCATATTTAATCATATGTATAAGTTCAAACAAACATGACTGTATGTTTATCTGAGGGTGTGATCTACTAGTCTGTCTATGTCACAGCAGTTGTGTGTGTTCTGGAGTGTCTGTGTGGTCCAAGTAGATAGTATGCTGTGGTGCTTTGTTTTTGCTTTCTTCTGCATCTACATATTTATTTTTGATGGGCTAAGGAACTAAGGATGACAATTAGGTTTGGCTATACTAAAGCTGTGCATGGCCCCTTTAAAAAAAACTGTTTAATAAGACATGAAGCCCTTTCTAGTGAACAACTGTTACGCTAAAGTATAAAGTTCTAGTAAAAATTTTATGTATTTAGAATATTTTCTTGTATTGATTTAAAGTTAGTTTTACATGTTTTTTTTTCATCTCATATATTTTTTGTTTTTCTCGAAACATCCATAAAAAAATAGGAGTAAAGCCCATTATTTCTACATTAAAGTATGCTGCATTGAATCATTCATTCTTACTACTTGTATTAGTGGACTGGCATAAAGTTACAGTTTCTGGCACTGTGTCTCTACTTTTTGGTCTGCAAAGTTCAGGACAAGTTTAATTCGGGCAACAAAAAAATAATAGTTCAAAACACATTCACATCGATAAGGGTCAAGTTTCCTCTGATATTCTCATAAATCAAGGAAGGAGAAAAGAGATAAATCTCTAAACAAAAATATAATCCATGCTAACCGTTTGTTGGTGTTCCCATCTATTTATATACAGCTTGAAATCTCTCCTCACTTCTGCCCCATAAATGCCAGCATTCAGACATCCATTTAATTCACAGCTACAAACTGTGGTATTTCCCATCCCCCTGTTAACCTGCCTCAATCTTGCTTGTTTATTCTACTGCTGTATTTCTTTTTACAGCCAAGTACACACGCAGCCCTGACCACTAAAGACACAAACACAGATCTGAACGAACAGCGAGTACTGAAACAAACCCAAGGTGATTTATTATTATGATTCTCTTTGGTTTTCTGTACATCTAAATTGTTTGACTTTTTTTGTTTCGGTCTGATTTATGACACATTGTAATGGATCTAAGTTGAACAAAACACATTTTCTAATATATTTTTCACCTACCTTGTCACTTCAAATACTACTTTTTTATTACTTATTTTTATTTGAGTAATATTCAGCATTTGGGATCCTGAGTTTCATCACAAATCTTCAATTCTCAATTCTGTTTTTTCCCCAAAGGAAATTAACTGACAGATTCCTCCTGACAGACAGCTGTTCCTCCCACAGTGGGTCTTCTTCATAACCTGCAACGGCACCCCCAGCCCAACACACACACACACTAAGCACAGCATATACACACAAGTTACTCCCTCCCAGGAGAATAAATCTGCAATCAACTGGGCCTATAAATAGCTGTGGCGGCACTGAAGTGTGCCACGGCCCCCCCCTGCCCCTCTTAAATAGCACCCACACACACACATACACTCACACACACATGCAAGCTTTACTAACCCATGGCAGGTCAACCAGTCTCTCTTTTGCTACACTGCCACTCTTGCTATTGATGTTGTTTGCTAATATTTCTGCATGCAAACACATTAACACAAGCTAATTAAAGTAATTTGTCTTTCATATATCTTCACATTACTTCTAATAGCTTTCAGGCAATTACAAGCGAGAACCAGTGGCCATATTAACGATTCCATCTAATTCCAAGTACTTAGACCCTAAGAGAGGGACACAAGTACAACGCTAGGCTAGAACTAGTTAGCGGTAGCCGTGACTAATAACCTCATCACTCAGCAGGGCTAATGAGATGTGTTACTTAAGATGATATGGTGTGTGTGTGGGTTGGAGGAGGGGGGGGTCAGTTGCTGCAAAAACCCACAACCAAGACGGTGGCTCTTTTTTTACTTAATTTCATATAGTGACGATCAAAATCTACAGGAATAGATTTTACTGTATGCAGCACAGACTGTCTGGAGACATTACTGAGTAAAAAACAAGTTTCTGAAGTGGATATACAGAAACATGGACTGTCACAAGTAGTCTAAAACGGTCTCCTTTTATTTCCATGGATTTTATTGAATGGAAGTTGTACATTATGAAACAATAAACATCCAATGGCTCTTTCCAAGCAGCACTACGCACAGCTGAAAGTAAGAAGTCTGGCATTAGTTTTGAACAGCAGTCAAGGAATGCAGCCACTGGGATTTGAGACCCGACGTTTCCTCACAGTCACGGTGCATATGAGTTTTTCAATGAAAGTAGTTTCTTCTGTGCATTTTAAAGATTTTGAGAGTTGGGATAAATTTCAGTTGTTGTCGAGAAGCTGGATTGTGATGATTAAATATCAAAAGTTTTAGACAGCAATTGCTCAGCTGATTTTTTGTTTGTTTGTTCTTCTTTTTTTAGAAATGGATGAAAGGTTTTATAAATAATGTGATTTTAATGAATTTCTTATTAATTTGACCGTATTACTGAACTCTCAAGGCAGCAGTTTTTTGTTTTGACGTTTAAACTATTTTAGGGACAGTGAAAAACACACATAACTAATAACTGCTAATGGTACCAAAAGCTGAAGTTGTCTGGGGAAAGGAGGCAGAATGACTAACTTTTTACAATTTTTTGTGAGAAAATAAAACAATAAACCCACCAGTTAGGGGTCAGAAGCAAGATTCTCTGAATTACTTTAAATTTAAAAATGCATAGACCAATGTGTTTTATAAAAGTTAGATGAAGGTTATGGACAAAAAATCTGGGTAATCCTGTAATTCCTTCTTTTTCTGTTGAATTTAAAATTAGTACTGGTTATAAAAACTGATGGCACATTTGTAACCTTTAAAGTGTTTAAGTCCCTAAAAAATTGGAACCAGTCAAAAATGAAAAGGATACTGGCCAGAAAAAACTGTTTTTAAATATATTTAAGTATGAACAAAAAGAAGAAGAAACGTTTGAAGAAAAGGTGTACTTTTTGTTCTCAAAAAAAGGTAAATGAGTAAAAGAAAAAAACAACTTTCATTTATAAAAGTAGAAGAGAAAAGTCAATACTGAAAAAGTGTGTTGGCGGGGTTGGGGGGGGACTAGAAAGGGTCAATCTGACATATTGATGAACCTTGTCAATTACCACTATGCCCAAGTTAAAACAAGAGCTTTTTTAATTGATCCGTCAACTTGTAACACGGTCAGTGATTATCGTTTTTGTCTGCAGGTGCTTTTGTGCAAGCAGGTAGATGTGTGCGACATTTCGCTTGTGTGTGCGTGTGTGTGTGTGTGTGTGGGGGGGGGGGGGTGGCGTGTGTGTGTGTGTGTAGTTACTGCTAGTAGACCCCTGACCTTTCCATGTACTGATAACGTCCCCAGAGAGCAAGGGATGGAGGCACAAGGCTGACATGGGAGGGGTTGATGGGGTAGGGTGGGGGTGCGGGGGCTTTGTTTTTCCAGTGCTGGCCTTCATGTCACAAGAGCTTTGATGAAGCAGACAAGCTGTTTTTTCTTCTTTTTTTTACTTGCTTGAAAACGCATGATGGGGTCGTTTTGATGCTCTGACAACAAAACTTCATTACATTTTGTATGAGGCAGAGTCTTTTGTTCTTCTATTTGGGATTTTCGGCTGCGCATCAGCGCTGACAGAGCCGTGCGTTGGCACTTACTTCAGGAGAGGAAGGAGGAAAAAAAAAAAAAACAAAAAAACATGTGCATTGAAAGCAGTCTAGAGTGTTGGTGCAAGATTTAATTGTTGGGGGCAAAGGAGAGTGTAAACTGTACGCCTGGCAGACAATAGGTGCTAGTGTTACCAGGCTACATGGCGTGTTAATGGAGAAGCTGGGAGGAGACGTTTGAGCTCTGTTTTTTTCCTCCTTTTTTTAACAGAGCTTCCGACCCACAAATCACATCACTCCCCCACACATCCACACCACCACCACACACCCATCAGCCTGCACTGTCCCCGTTCCTCCCCCATCACACACTCACCATTTGCTCATCCATCACCATCACCTCCCGCTCCCCTCTCTCCTCCGTCTTACATCTCTCCACCCATCCAATTTTGTCCCTCGCTCTCCTCTGCAGAGAGATGTGCTTTTGTCCTTCGTCTCAACCTCTCCTCCAGCTCACCTGCTTTCTCCTCCATGTTGGCGTCTGATCGCAAAAATTCAAGCTGACAGTTGTTAAAGTGGCCGATAAATGACAGCGCCTTATGTGGGTGTGGGTTTTTTGTCTAGACGCATGCAGTCTGTCGTTTCATCTTTGGACCGATTAAATCTAAGTAAAGATTTAGTTTAATTCTCAGATTGTGTTTTGTTTATAAACATGACTTTATTTTCCAGACTGGCATTTTAAAATGCACACTGAGCTGAATTGGGCTGTTATAGTTTAAACTACATTATACCAACATAAAATCTGTAAGAAGCATTTAACATTATTGAAGTAACTCAAAAAATATGAAAGATTCACAAAAAATGACTGTACAGTACAGCTGTACAGTGAAAGAAAGGTGGTTTTTAAAATGTTTTAGAAATTGAAAATTGAAATGTGTAGTTTGCATTAGTTTTTTTTTCACTCCTTGCAGTGAAAGACTTTTTTGAACCACTTCTCACTGCAGTTCTACACTGTTAAAAAAAGTCCTGGTAATTGTCTGCTGGGACCTGTTCTGTTTTGTTTCTTTTTTAATTATTTTTTTTTAATTTCGTGGATTTTTCTGTTAAAAAATTCTGTAAAAAAATTGTACTTTTTTTAAAATAATGATTTTTTCCTCTAAATATTTGTCTAATATAAATTACTCTAAAATGTTGCCCATTGTTGTCAGTGGAGTTGTCAAAATTCTCTTACCTGAACTGCTCTGATAAATTTGGTTCAAGAATCCGTAAAAATAAATAATGCAAAATTCCTACAAATGAATATAATACTTTATACTGTGAATTTACAGACATTTCTTACAGCATACTGTCTTTTGTGTCATGTCTCTTTCACCCATTGCCTCTTTTTGACAACCATTGTTTTCCATTCTTATGCAAAACTGTCAAAGGTCAGTCAGATTGGATGAATTGTCTCAGTGAACACTTATTTTAAAGTCTTTCCAAAAATTCTCAGCTGGTCTAAACTTTGACTGTTACATTTTAATGCATGATTTTGCTTTGAGATAAACCAACTAATTAGCTCTTGGTCTTATCCCAGTCATTTACAGCCCCTGAATCATGTTCTTCCATAAATTCATTGCTTTCAGTCCCTACTGTCCAGCTTTCCTGACCCTATTGAAAAACCCACAGCATGATTTGGCCACCAGTGGGTTTAACCATGCAACTGTTTTCAAAGGATATTTATGTGCAAAGCTATTTTTCACTAAGTTATTTACATTTAAGCCAGGAAGGTAAATTATGGTTTCAACTAGCTGGAAGACCTTCTTTCACAAGTTTTCTTTGTTACCTATTCGGATTGAGCCATTTTTGGATCCTTACAGTTTTCGAGAGGTTAAATTAGTCGCCACTCATCTTTGAAGGGCAGCACTGTGTTGTTCATTCAGTAATATATCTTAAAAGCCTCCAAGGCCTTCTTAGTACACCACATTGTAATTGGAGATGTCAAAGTAAAAGGGGGATGAACACCAGTGCAGGTCATACTTTTAAAATGTCCATAACAAAAGCCTTGGATAAAAAGTTATACTTTATTATGTGTGCTTTAATTTGGCTCTGCTTTGTGTTGAGCCATCACGTAACATACTGATAGAATACTCTAAAGGTTGTGCCTTCAGTCTAACAACATTTGGAGAAGCTGAGTGGTTTTGCTGGGTTTTATAACCATACCAATTAAAACTGTGTGCTGCTGGGCAGAACAAAATTGAAACTAGAGGCTATTTTGTTTAGTTACAATACAAAAGGAAGTGGTTTCCTTGAACTAACAGCACTTATTATAAGACATACCTCAAGACAATTTAGTCTCCTAAAACCTTATATGAAATTAACCAATGTGTATATTTATCCCTTGTTTTCACACAACTAGGGCTTATCTGTCTCACCTTAAACCTGATACTCCGGAAGCAGCTTTCGTCTTTCTGTCTCCCTGTCAGAACACACGCACACACCTATCACACAGGCTGAACTAATCCCACCTTTTGGTCTGTCTTTCAGGAGTTTTAACATGAGCTGAGACACTCAAACTCAGAATTAAATAGCATTAGTTATGACCGCAGGGTACGGCACTCTGCCCTCAGAGTATCATGTTCATGCCATTCTTACCACCAACCCACGCTTTAATATCATACCCACCAACCCTACACCACCCCCCTCCCCCAAACCCCACCCGCTTGGTGGGTCCCCAGGCTCTCTTTGCCACTCATTAACCTTGTCACGTTTATGGTATGAATTAAATGATTCCAGCGATGCAGCCCCATGCACAGCCAGACCTTAACCTCCCCCCACCCCCCACCCCTCCTTCACTGCAGCTCAAGGCTTGAGGCACAGCTCGAGGCACTGCACTGCACCCTCATTATTACAGGCCTGGTGGTCTGCTCGGCACACTGTTGTTTTAGCATGTCCAAGTGTCAGGTGTGCATGCGTCTGTCAGTGTGGGGATGGTTGATGTTTTAATGTCTGAGTGGAAGCAGTGCCCTAACAGAGGGTTTTTTGTGCAACGATGTGGAAAGAATTGGCAGAACGTGCAGGAGGTTTATTTGTTTTCATTCAAATATCAGACATCTGGCGTTTTAAAAATCATTAAACTCATTCAAAGCATGGATTTGCATTGAAGTCAGTGAATCAGTTCTTTAGTAATAGCAAAAAGAAAATCGAAATAGTAAAAAACAGCTCAAGAGAAAGATTTTCTGTTACTCGACATTTGGTTTAAAATATCCCCTCCAAAAAAGTATTCCATAAAGTGCTTTAATAAATAGATCTTTAAGAATTTTTCCTCCTAAATACATATATAATAGAGCTTCAAGAAATACATCTAATATTTTTTTCTGCTGTTTGTAATGTAATGCACTGAAATAAAACTGAGTCTGCACAATGTTTGCATAACTGATGTACTAAATGTGAATAATTGTTTAATAGGATAGGTTTACTTACTTTAAAGGTGAGTCTCCTTTATAAGTAAGGGAATTAAAGAAATCGATTAAATAAATAAAAAAAGGAAATTACTGTGTAGCCCTGACTGTAATGACATACTACTAGATAACAGTAAAAAAAATGAGCATTCACATATATTAATTTAATAAATAGTATTAAATGTTATACATGTGTTTATTTCTGTTAGAGGAGAATTGGGAATTTAAAAGGTTTTCCTTTCTCTCAACTTGCCATAATATTTATTTAAACAGCTTATTTTAGCTTCTTTTTTAGCAGGTTAGCAGTCTTACTGCTGCAGCCATAATATCATACAACACATAACATTTAAAGTATTAAAAATCTTTTTTCTTGAATCATATATATTTTGATTATTGAAGAAAATGAAATTTGAGTTATCATTTGCTCTAAATCATAACCCTTCAAATTAAGGGAAGCAAACTTTTTGAATGGCATTCCTCTCTTGGATACAGTTTTTTAAACTTGCAATTTAATCTATGAGAACATTTTTTTACATATATTCTATTTTTTTATATTAAATCAATGTAATCTGACCTTTTTAAGAAACAGTCATGACTTTAAAACAATAGTTTAATATTGTATCCCCTGAGTTTTTGTGAAACAAACATCTCATTCTAGCAGCAGAACCAAGATGAATATAATAGCTGATGTTTAATCGAAGCTCTTTCTATTAAACAGGTGCTTTTTATGCAACAGTTCATCTCTGAATATAACACTGGATTTGATGTTGCTATTCAAGTAGTAAAAAAAATCACGTATTTTAGCATTTTCAATTAAATGCAACAACCAATCTGTTACTGAACCATACTTTTAATTTAGGAGTAACATCTATATATGATAATGTATTCTTTAAGAAGGTTAACCTTAAGCCTTGATCATTTTAGTCTGAGTTTTCTTTTTTATGTCTTTTTATTAAAACCAAGTTTCTAATGAAATAATTCAAACATGCTTTAGTGTAAACATTTTGCATTTTTATGGTTATCAGATAATTAATTTCTTTACCAAAAAAAACTTTGTACTGATACAAAGCAGCTTTTCTGCTTTTGAAAGTTTTAAGAAACCAAAGAAGGTTTGGATTAATAAGACATCAGTGACTATGAATCTAAACCAACAGACTTTCTTTAAAGATGTTTATTCACCTTTCAGCTCAGAACTTGCCCATTTTTGGTATGAACGTGCACTTACAGTTACAGAAGGGATTGTATGTTTTTTTTTTTTCTTTCATGGTGGAAAAATTGCATGAATCCACTTACCCTAACTTTGCTTTTTGGTAGCAAATGAAATACAGGCTGCTGAGATCCTTTATGATTAATCTTGCAACTTGATGAAAATTAATAGCAATTTCTTTTCTGAAATGTGTTTTTATTCCTTTGATGTATAGTCTTAACATTTTCTGTTTATTTTCTTTTTACCATCTGCTTTGCCATTGAGATCTTAATTTTCTCACTGTAGCACAATTAAGGATATTTCTTTTTTCCTATCCAACACATACAAGAACCAGAACCTTTATTATTTCAATAACTGTGTTTAACATAGACTGAACCTGCTCCTTAACATTTCACATCTTAAAGTACATTTTCTGCCTTTATAGAAAACCAAAAAAAGAAGACCCGCATTAATCTAAATAAAAATCCCCTCAGTATTTTATGCATAAATGCAGGGAGACGTGACTGTTTTCTTGGCGTGGCAGCGCCTGTACACATGTTCAGAGTAATAGCTTTAATATGCTCATAAATCGAAGTCCCCCTTAAGCTGTCAACATAAAAGGAGAGGTTTGTTTGTGTGAACAGTCCATCAGCTGATTCATTTCGCTGCCATGTGTTTATAGCTGTAAGATAACACACATACACACCACCTTGATTTCACTCCTCTGTTTGTTGGTGTGCGTGCGGGTTGAGGACATCTCAACTGCACTCATCATGACCCATATTCAGGTCTTACTGTTAAACAATATGAGGGTCGTTTTTCTCAAAGGGCTTTATTTTGATGGCACGAAAAAAGGAATCCCAACTTTTGTTTTTAGTGAAAAATTTTGCTCTTTTAGGCCTGTAGTCTAAGTAAATGAACAGCTAGAATGAAGCACATGGCTAAAAGAAGCACAGTGAGGTAGAAATATAAGGAGATAGTACAATTTCAATCACAAGTTGCATAGAGTTATTATGGACATGAATGAAATGTTACTTAAAACTTTTGAAGAATTATTTAACATGTTCTTCCCCTCACCCTTCACAATAAACCTCCGGTTTTCGAAGTAATAAAAAAAATATTGCAATATAGAAAACCTAATATAAAAAAGTTTGTAATTGATATGAAGTTTTATTTGGAACTTTTAACCAAGTGGGTTACACTTGAATATTACAGCATTGAGCCAATACTTTAATCTAGTCTCATAATGTGCTAAAAACAAGCATCAATTCCCTCATCCCTCACCTCAGCATGCTGGGTGGTTGAAATTGATAGCTGCTTACATTAAAAAACGATAGCATCTAACTATATTCAGTCATTCACACACCTTCATACAGTGACGTTGGCATACTGCGCTATAAGACAGCTGTCCTGCTGACAGAAGCAAGGTTGCCATACATACCTTCTGACCACCGAAAACACCTAGAGGACCACCTAGTAGGTAAAACCTTCCCCCCACTATTATTTCAGCTATCATTGGTTATATAATTTACTTGACTTGATATTCACCACTTTAGGAAGGCTATTCCAGTGGCTTTATGTGGGCCCACGTTCTGTTTTTTTTTTTTCTTCAAAACCCATTTAGATGTCTGTTTTTGGTCAGTTTCCTGTTGGAAAAGGAAATTCTGTCTAATCTTCAATTATTTGAACCGTACATGAAAGATATTAGCTTATTGTTTTAAGAAAACCAGTTTCAGTCTTTTTCATAACACTGTCTTGATTGGACACTTCTCTCATTTAAGACTGAGTTTGTTCCATACTTTCACACAATTTACTGAAATGCAAATTCTTCTCATGGTTGTTCTAGCTTGAATTATTTTAAATTTTAGATTATCTCTGTAATTATTCACCTCAAAGTGTGTCAACAAAAAGTTTTTTGTATGCTGTCTGGTAGTTATTTACTTGTAGCTTTAAATATTAATTGAGAGGTTTGAAACTCTACTAGATCAGAGAATTTAAGCAAACAGGAACAAATAAACAATGGGTTAGTGTGGCCATGATAGCCAGCCTTATGGATTGTCCTGATGGCTCTTTTGCCATATGAATAGCGGTTTAAGTGATGTCCCAATAGCTCAGGTATAGTAAATCAGTGAGTAAAGGAAAATGTGTAATGCTTTATAATTCAGAAAATTTTGCTTTACCAAGATTAGCAATGCTTCTAGATGATTTAGTCTGGAGGTGTTTAATGTGAGGCTTCCAGTAGAAATTGTATAATAATAATAACAACAACAATAATCCCCCCTAAGAATTTAGTTTCATTCATTTTTTTCCACCCCATCTATGTTGACTTCCACATCTATATTTATTTCAACGCTCCAAATAACACAAGCTTAGCTTTTTCCTGGTTCAAGTACAATTTGTTTTTGTCAAACTATTTTTTAACTTAATAACTTATTCGTCTCTGGTGGGATATCATCCCGGAGCTTCTCTAGACTCTCACCTGTACCTAAAGTATTTGTATAATCTGCAAACAAAACAAACTAGAATACCTTTGAACCCGGACTTATGCCATTTATTTTAGAGAATAAACAGTATCGGTCCCGATATTAACCCCTGGGGGACACTACAAGCAATGCCCAAGTGTAACGACTGATATTCAATTTCTCTACTCTATGTGAGAATTCCTCCTGTTGCTGTGTCAGGCTTTTGCTTTTCAGCATGATTTAAAATTGTCATAGTTTGGCTTTTGTTTATCCTGTTGCTTTGATCAAAGCTTCCTTTTATTTCACACAGTGATCCAATCAGGCGGTTTTGCTGGGTAAAAAACATTGTAATTAAACCACAAAACTGCATGTGTGATATCATTCTCAGTCAGCATCAATCAGGATAATTGTAATATGATAGCATTTTTATGTGGTCTGTTTCGTCACAATTGATTTAAAGTATTGATATGTTGCAATATTTTCAAGGTTTGTGGTCAAACTGTGAGTTGAGTCAATGTTGGCTGATTATCTGATGTTCGTGGATATTCATTTAACCCCAGCCAATTGGCTGCCTCCACAGCCTTGTGTTTTTCCAGTTTCTTACAGAAATGTGAAACTCTGGGTGAAGTTTCCATAATGGGAAACGCTGATTCACCTTTTTAAAATACTGGATAAACCTGCAGCCAATTAATTTGATGGCAACGTCTACAAAACATGAGAATAAAGTTCTTGACTTACAAATAAGATACAAAAAACATGTTCTCAACAGAACAAGACTTGAGTAAATCCTATTTTGGGGACGGATCTCAGATGTTCTGACACTGTCAAAGTACACACAGACTGTATCATGTAAGAGAGTTGCAGTTTATATGTGCGTATACACGTTAAACATGTGATTTGTGCCTGCCTGTTTACTTTGTGCAACAGCCGTTGGCAGTTCACTCTCTTCTAAAGTTCTCTTCCCAACTTTAATTAACTACAAACACACCCTCTCTCACACAGATTCCCCCTGAGAGTCCAGGGGAGTGAAGGGAAGCAGGGAAGAAAAACAAAAATATTTCTCTGACTGAAAAAAGGGAACCTGCTTCCAGTAAAGTGAGAAAAAAAATGTATGAAAGGTCTTGTGTGTGTGTGTACATTTGAATGGCTTGTAGGATGTAGTGGCTCACCTCTCTGTGTCATCAGGAACAATGATGGATGCACACAGATAGAGGGGAAAATTGTTTTTTTTTAAACATCTCTTTCATGTTGTGTTAGAAAACAGTTAGGCGTGTCAGAGAAAACACTCGATTCAGAGTGACTTCACTTATTTTTGGTTAGTCATTGAGGATGCATAGTTAGCATGCTTGTGCACCGCTAGATTGACCAGGAAGAACGTCCTTTATCTGCCAGATGTTCGTCACTTTAACAGAATGCAGTGGAGAAGTCCACAAACAGAAAAAGCTGCATTTTTTCCTTTTGGGAAAAAATGAGATTAGAGGCCAGCTGACAGATGGTGAATATCCTGGAGCTTAAAAAGCTCAAACTGAAGCCATTCCACTGTATGAAATCAGCACTGTAATGCTTTGATAATTACTGCAGCATGTTACACAACTAAACTCAGCTCCTGTGGGGAGAAGAACATAACTCTGTCTGTTTAGTCTGTTTCATCTCAAAACACACTTGTTTTGGTTAACACTCAGACTCTCCTGGTATGTGAGCTGCAGCAGTGCCCTGTCTTCACTGACTGTTTTTTTTCTAGAACCTGTTTCATTAAAAAAAAGAATATTCTTTGTTTTTAAGCTGTGTGGAAAAGTATGGAATTTGATATCAGTATTACTGAAGTCTAGGAAGATGTGGAAAAAGGAAATTAGATTATGGAAAATTACTTGGATTGCCAGAATTAAGCCCTTTTTTCATTGTCTAAATATTAGGTAATTCCTTCCCTCTGCTCCATCCTTTCTTTCAATTTCTTTCAAATGTTTTCCACCCTTCCCTCCTTTTCCCTTCATTCCCCAGTTCTTCCTTCCTATGTTTCTTCTTCCCTTCATTTTGCATTTCCTTCTTTGATTATTTTATTTTTTTGTCCCTAAATTATTTCTCTACTCATAATTTTTCCCTCCATTCTTCACTTCTTCCTTTCTACCTTCCCTTTATCTCTTTCTCCTTGGTTCTGTCATTCATCTCTTTATTCTTTCTTTCCTTCATTTCTTTCTTTTGATCTTTCCTTGTGATCCTGTTTTCTTCTTTACTTGTGTTCTCCTTCCATCCTCACAAACCTTCTGCCTTTCCTTTTGCTTTCCTTGTTTACTTTTTCTGTCCTTCTTACCTGTTCTCACTTTTTTCCTTTCCTTTATTCTTCCTCACATTTTTTCTTTGTTCCATCTGTTTATTGGACTTTTCTTTCTTTCTTTCTTTCTTTCTTTCTTTCTTTCTTTCTTTCTTTCTTTCTTTCTTTCTTTCTTTCTTTCTT
>JAUZNJ010029133.1:11308-69715 GCA_034780135.1 Jordanella pulchra | reverse complement strand
TGAGTTTTCAGGTATGCTAAGTTCCCCAAATTTGCGTTCTTAGAGGCAGAAAAAAAAGAATAGTGAAGAAGAATAATAATAGGAAAGAGAAACATTCGAAATACAATAGGCCTTCGCAGCAGGCTTTGCTGCTCGGGCCTAATGAAGCGGTAAGTGAAGCAGGTTATCTGTAATACACCCAGATTAAAATATGATACCAACCATCTGGCAAGCAGCGAAAAATCAGTGTGTATAAATAAACTGAGTGGACTAATGAAAAGTTTCGGGGGGGAGGGGGTGAAACAGAAACTTGGAGTGACTCTTTTACAGGAAGTAAAAACAAACCGTAAAAGCATGTGAAAAACCCACAGTTAAAGAAAAGGACTACTAGGAGTAAGAAACAGTTCTCTACCAGCTAAGAAAAGGTAAAAAAAAAAAGCAAAATAATAATAGTGATACTTTTTAATACAATGTTTTATGTTTAACATTGACTGTGCAGATTTCTTATTTATGGCAGTCCAAAAAAGAATTTAAAAATCTGTTCTCAACTTGAGCTGCAGAATAGATTGTAAAAAAATGAATAAAAAATATAAAATAAAATATAAAATAAGTGTGTATTCATTCTCCTTAAAAACCTGTGATCAAGTTTAAACAGTAGAACATGTCCGATTCCCACCAGGTGCTCGTTTTCTCTTTGGTTTGCTTTACTTTTCAAATCTCTTCAGCATCCTATTGGGTAAACGTGATTACTTACATTTATGCAAGTATATTTACCTTTTTCAAGCTGGTTTCCTTACGGCTTGATGGACTCTTTCATGTGAGAATTCTCACATTAAAGTAGACAGCCAAAAAAAAACTTTTGTTTGACTGGCCTTCATATCTTTGTGTTGAGAAAGTTTAGTGTTAAAAGATTTTCTTGTTTTAGATCTTAAATGTCTTTTTATGGTTAATGTTTATTGCACAATCCATCCATTTTTGAATGCCTTGGGATCTAATTTTCAATTCATTTACTTTCTTTCTTTGGTTTTTCAGGTTCAGTTGGGTGAAGGCAGGAAAATTTCAGTTGTAACTGTACCAAGTGCCAACCGCTGGCAAGATGTTGTTCTCGGGAGGATGAAGTGGGCTACCCTCACCATTGAAAAAACGGTAACACATGAAACACAGAAAATAGTCCAACAAAGTGGTCCAATTTTGAAAGCTTTGTATTTGTAGTTCATATGAACACACAGATTTAAAGGTAGGCAACACACTGTGACCAACGACCCAATAAACCCATTACATTTTTATTTTATTTTTATACTCTACAGTCACATTCACTATATTGGGATTAACAATCCAATCATTCTTATTTGTCAAATTAAAGGAACCATTTTGAAAACCTATTAAACATCCTTTTCATGAAGCCCGCATTTCTCTTCTAAAGATGTTTTTTACTGGTGTACATTTTCTAATGTTAGACATCATAATGCACACATAGATACTAGAATAAAAACACTTTTCAATCATTATTCATTAAATAAGACCATATAACCCAAAATAGCTTGAGCTCATTTCCATGCAAATGCTGACCAGCTCTTTGTTTGAACGGAAAACTGCTTCACATGCAAATGAAACGCTTTGGCTGCTTGCAGGACTTTATCATGTTGACTTTACCAAAGACTTACATTTGAGCAGTAAAAGTTCTTTGAACATCTTGTGTTAGTGAACTTTGGTTGCCCTGAAGTTTTTTGACAGGCTTTTAAATGAGTTCCTGTAGAGTTTGCTCAATGCAAAGACCATCCAATGAAGCAAATACTTCCTACATATGATTTAGATTGAAGGTTATTCATTCCTCATCCAGTCGGACACCCTAGTCTTGCCACATTCCAAACCCAATCAAGATAAATCCACCTGGTGTTAAAAATAACCTTAAATTCTTTAGTTACTAAGACCACTGGTTATAGCCAGATACTGTCACGCAGGTGTGCATTGGGGCTGAAGGTGTTTTATTATTATTTAACCTTATATCGACCTCAATTTCAGATCCGTAAAGAGGCTGATTATCTGTTTATGATGGACATCGACAGCGTCTTCCACAACCGGTTTGGAGCTGAGTCTCTCAGTCGTCTTTCAGCTGTTCTTCATCGTGGCTACTACAAGGTTTTACCTTTTCTCTTACATAATATTGGCTATAAGAAAAGCACTGTAGCTCGTACACGCTTATACCTCTTGTACCCTTAGTATGTGTATACTTTTGTCACCAGTAACATCATTTCATATATGAGTTAAGGTCTCTTGTTGTTTTTATCAAATTCTTGATCTGGTTTGTCCACACAGAACACACCGAGGGACAAATTTCCTTATGAGCGTCGGCCATTATCTAAAGCCTGCATACCTGCTGGGGAAGGAGACTACTACTACACAGCAGCCGTCTGGGGTGGATACCTGGAGGATATGTACAAGCTTGTCAAGTAGGATGATTGCAAAGGACATTTGTCTTAAATATCAACTTTATCCAAACTGTTTCATTGCAGAGGTGTTAGCTAAGACTGGACTTATACACAAGATCTGGTTATAGGGTCTTGTATGCATTCGTTACCTCATGCTACAATATGTACTAAACATATGTGAACATACAGCAGCTCTGATGGGCAAATGCACAGCATCTTTATTCTGAAAGGGAGTGTTTGAAATATTGAAATACATTAGCAGATTGTGAGGTACTAATGGCTTATAAGAACTTGTACACGTGACTTGTAGCTTCATAAAAATGCCTATGCAATGTCTTTGTAGCTAAATAATGTTATAAAAGTGGTCATTTCAGAACAAAATGAGACTAAATTATCTCCCACCTTCTCCCTTCAAATCAGCTGCACTATGCTTATAGCCAGTTTAATTTATAGCTTTTCACACGACAAACTGTGGAACACGCCTTCCAATTAGGGCTGGACAATAAAATGCATTTGCAAAATAATCTCGATTTGGCAAAACACAATTTTCAAGTTGCAGAGGCTCACAATTTTAGTCACTTTTCATTTATCAGGAGGAGACACTAAATTTCTCCCTCAAGCCCTTCAGGTGTCAGTAATACACTTAAAGTGGGTTTGCCGCCACGCAGAAGGGAAGAGAAAGTTACAGCTAGCCTCTTTTCACACAAAGGTTAAAGTCTTTCAACAATTGACTGAAAGGTCATAAAAAAATTAAACCCTGTTTTAAAGCATCAACATTTTTGTGTAAAATGCAAAAGAAATTTGCAATAAAATCGGATTTATTGGTTGAAAATAATCCTGCTTTTGATTTTTGGAAACATGATTAAGCCCTACTGTCAGAACCATCACCTTTTAATACATTTGAAAAAATGACCTTTTAGTAGACATTAACTTTATATTTGATTCAGCATTTACAGTACATCTGTATTAAAAATGTTATTAATTGTGCTGATGTAATATTCTAACCTAAAATGCTGTGCTTGTATTAGCTGCTGGCATTAAACCGTCGTAATTAACATAAACAAATCCTTAAAAAACAGCCTGGTTTTGAATAATCACTTTAATGAGAAAGGCAATTATATTTTTACGTTGGACAAGTTTGTTAGTCTTTTTCCTTAAGCAGTTAAGTCTGCATCTGAAAGCTGCTCTTTCTACTAACATGATCTTTGTGTAATTCTAGTAGTTTATTATTTTTTTTCTGAAACATTAAGTGCCATCAAGGAACAAAAACATAAACTGTTGTGAAGGTAAAATACTTTCTTACAGCCCCGTATCCTCAGTTCACAAGAAAAGTCCAGAGAGCTCTCATCATATGCTGGTTTGCAAAAATGATGCTGCCAAAGAATGACTGAGGTTATGGGAAGAGAAAGCATAAAATGAAAGGAGGTGTAAAATGTTTAGTGTAAACTTGTTGGGATTTGTCAAAAGCTGCATGGCTGGATGAATTTCAAAATTTAAGTGAAGCTTTTTTCTTTACCTTCCAAACCACCAGGTTGTGTTGGACTATGTACTTTATTTGGATGAATTCTAAATGAATTACATTGTAGTTTAGGATTTTAATGTAAAAGCATTTTAAAAAGATCAAAAGGCATGAATACTTTACAACTTGGTGATTTGATAGTAAAATAATTTTCTATCAAAATATGTGTTGTCGGTTATACTGGAACTTCGTGTGAACTTTTTTGTGTGTGTGTTTGTGCTGTTTTGCTAAGATGGCTCTGGGAACCAATGTCTCAGAGCTAGACAATAGTACACTTCAGATAGCCCAACAGTTTTGATTTCAAAAGCAGAGCATTGTGACTCTGTCATAGGGTTTATTGAAAATTGTTTAGGGAGTAAAATCTTATACAATGGACATGTAGATGGAAAGGTAGGTGAGGAAGAAAGGAGGGACAAGAACTTAAGGGAGAAAGAAAGAGATGGAGACCAGAAAGAGAAAAGAAGAAAAGAGAAAAAAAACAATACAGAAGATATACATTTATTCCTAGGAGTCTGCTTCCACAACAGAGAAAGAAAAGAGAGAAAATAACAGCAAAAAGACAACAGACTATACTGGAACTCTAATAAAGGAGATTTTATAGAGATATAATAAAAGAGATTAGTATTTGCTCTCAGATTTTGTCTATTTTACCTTAGAAACAATAAATAGATTACTCCATTTTTTTCTTCGTTTTCAGAGTTCTATCACAGCTGCTGGTAGCTAATTAGTATCCACAAAATCCATCTTGAATATAACATCTGGAGTGTTTGCTAGGTCGCACACATTTAACATGAACTTTTGACCAAATTCAGGAAAATAAGCTACAGGCTTATAGATGCATCAGTGCTGAATTACTGAGGTGTCAGTCTGCTCATCAAACCATTGGTTTAGTCATAAGGGTCAAATAAAAAGGCTGTTTTAAAGATATTTTTTAGTAAAACGTACAGAATGTCTCTTTAATCTAAGGTAAAGGGATGTGGTACCATCTATGTTGTTCTGTCATCTGTTATTGGCATTATTAAAAGAAAACATTAACAATTGTATGCAGTTTTTCTGGTGTAATTGCATCATTTTTAGGACATGTCATAGAAATAATTAACTATTTATATGTGAGGCCCCACATGTTAAACTTTTCCTGTAGCTTTTGAAATGTTGATTTCTGTCTGATGTTTCATCAGGTACTGCTATGAGATGTCAGAGGAGGATGCCAAAAACAAGATTGAAGCTGTCTGGCAGGAGGAGAGTCATCTCAACAAGTACAGTATTAGACTTTATCAGACAAAATGATATTTTACTAAACTACAACATTCCTTTATATCAGTGTCAAAGTATAACAAAAAACACTATGCACATTTACCTCTCCTTTTTTTAAACAGATACCTGTTATACAACAAACCAACCAAGGTGCTGTCTCCAGAATACCTGTGGTCAGACTATGACCAAGTACCAGGTGATATTAAGGTTGTCAGGATTTCCCAGCTGGTTAAAAACTATGCAGAAGTGCGGCCGAATGGCGGACAATGATGCTTTAACTTCCATCTTTTACCCATCTGCTTCATTTTGACCATGTGCCAATATGTGCCTCTCAGTGAAAGTATTGTGTTGACCAAAGATTTGAATTTTTTACATCTTTTTGTTACATTTATTTGATATTTAAACCTGGTTACCATCTGGTATATGTATAAAAAAAAAACAAAGCCTTGTTATATGACCACAATACCTTTCTACCAACATTAGGTATATAGTTGCTATTATAGTTAGTGTCATAATCTGTTATATTAGGGAGGAGTGAACCAATCTATATGAAGTTCAAAACTTTTAATTAACACAGAGTGTATTAAAAAAATCTTCTGAAAACAATATACAGGTAAATTATCAATTTCAGACATTGAAGGATTTTTATAATCCAGAAAAAATTCTTAAGACTGAGAAAGTAGTTGAACTTTTTACAGATTCTCTGTTTTTGGACAAGATCAAGAATGCAAGAAGAGCCTTAAAAAGTAATATGAAGAAACAGGAGCAAAGGACTGATGAAAAAGACACAAATCTGACTTTCATCTCATTTTCTGACACATACTAACACTATCATGAACCCCTAATAGGAAAGGGAAAAACTTTTGTTTAGGAATTTGAGTTGATTGTTGTGCTGCACAAGCAGAAAACCACAGCGGTAGAGAATGGACAGAGTGATGGTCGGTTCAATACCCTACAATGATCATGAAAGAGTTCAAACTAAAAAGCCAAGGCTTCCACACTATACATCTTCACCTGCATTGAAGCAAAGGATCCAGCAGACTCTGTGTTATGTACTGAGCATAACCTAACTCACAATAAGTAGGTTATCCTGTAAGATTTGGGAATTAATTGAAAGTGATATTAAGAAAATTTTACATCATCTCCACGTTTGAAGCCATCTAAGACATGCGGACCAACTTCCCACTTGAATAAAATACTTTTAAAGTGATCTTCAAGAAGTAAGGAAAAGGAATAACTTTTTTTTAACATCTTCAGTTTTGCTTTTAATTTTATTTTTCAGTTTCAGCTCAAATGCAGTTTTATATATTTTCTGTCTTTTGCACCTGTTTCCTTTTATTTGCATTTTGAAACTCAACTTACAACCTGGTCCTGATTGAACAGGATTAAGCTAATATGTTTCACTTTCCACCAGTCTTAAGACCTTGATAGAGAGTCTAGTTGCATCTAAATCATTAGATGGGATTGTTGTTAAAGGTGTATGGACAAAGAACAGGAAGGAGCCAAATGACAATGTGTGTATACAGAATAAATATGATTTGAGGGGTGAGTTTAATTTGGGAACACTGGTGGGTGTAGATTTATGTACAGGCACATTTTTAAAAAATGAATAATGTGAGAAGGTTCAATATTTTTAGTCACTCCTTTCAGAAATTGAAATTTGCGTTTAATATTATTTCATTAGCATTTCATTCCCTGACAATCTTATTCAGGCTATGGTAATCCTATGGTGCATTATTCCATCAAAAGCATATTTTTGTTTTCTTTTGTTTCTTTCAAGTCAACCGTCCCCCATATGATCGTGTATACACAATGAGACCATTATTAAACTGCAAACATAAGAAATCCAATTAATTTTTAAAAAAAATCTATTTTTTCCAATCAATACTGATCTGAAAAAAAGAAAAAGAAAGGCTAGAAACATTTCACCATATGTTTAATTATCTACAGAGAGTTACGAAAAATATTGAACTTTCACACAATATTATAGGTTTTCAGATGTACCTTAATTCTTCTGTTGTAAGGGTGTAAAAATGTGTGAATTAAAGCTATATGGTTTCCTTGCTGCTATTTTAAAGGGATGCACTGACTGTTATTGAAGATTTTATTTTGTATGTTTGTTTTGCTTGGTTTTAATTGGAGGTAGTTGTTTTTCTTTTTGTTTGTTTTTTTCTTCTCTCAGGGTCTGCACTAGAAACTGCCGGAGACATGCGATGGCAAATTGTGGGTTTTAGAATGTATTTGTTGAATATCCGATAAATAGAAAGGATACAAAAGTGACAAGGCAGCTTACCACGCTCTATGTGATTTAATTTTCTTAAAGGCTAAAATTCTCTACAGGCCTGCAGCACCACCACCAAAACAAACCAAGTGTTTGTCACCTTGTAAATATTTGAAGTGTTAAAAAGTTACCTGCTATTATCTAGGTTTATTTAAAGGTTTAGAAAAAATGCAATCAGAAGTATATTTAAAGTAAATTTTTCTTTGTTTACAGTGGTATTCCCTAATCTTAATACATTTTTGGATAAAAGTCCACAATCCTTGCAACTTCGACTTGACACCAAAGAACATGTTTTACTTTGTAAAATGTTTTCCAAGAAGACTTTCCTCTAATATTCTGTATGGTTCTATATGAATGAATTATATTTAAAAGTATTTTAAAAAACATTTATTAATTGAATCCTAAGTTCTCTTCTAAAGAAACGTCCTGAAACTGATGGTTATTTATTGTTTGTCACAGAAGTAAAACATAAATGAAAGATTGTTCACATCTTTCCCAGAGGAGCCAAATGTCTGGACAGTGCTGTTATTCATGGGTACTTCAGATTACCATTATTCACACTACAGGACACTCTATAGACCTCTAACTGTGTTTAAAAAGGGCTGGAAGACAACCTTACTGTTTTCTCAGATATGTTTATGCTGATAGATCTTTTAATGCTGTCTGTTCGTATCTGTGTATCTGACAAGCATTTATTTTATCCTCGCTATTCTAAAAATGGTTAAAGATCAGCTTCTATTTGTGAAACATTATCTTTGCCGTGGTAAAGTCATTTGGCCACATCATTTGGCCACATCACTGACATCAACCATGTGACATCACATGGTTGATGTCAGTGATTTTAAGGAAGGTGGGCGGTTTTGGAAAATAAAAGACAGAAAACCTTCCCAATGACATGTCAGGCTTGGATTAACAATTGTTTATATGCGGATCTGCCTGTGGAATATTTAAGAGAATCTGAAAAGTTCAGACTTTAAGAGATGTTGTGCTGTTTTAACTTTTGAAAACGTTCAGGATTTCGTTGAAAACTAATGAAGTGAAGGAGGCACAATGAGTAATTTTAAAGCTCTCAGTTTATTTGTGTCTTTGATCTTAATAAGGTATAAATGCTGATTATTGTTTAAACTGTGCAGGTTTGTTTTTTCCTGGAAACTGCTTTTGGTATCTTTATGATATTTGCCTTGCAAAAGTCTTGACAATCATTTTATGAGTTGAATAAAAGGGTGGAAATAAAAAAAGAGTCTGTGTTTTTGTGCATTAATTATTTCTTGTGTCTAAAACTTGGAAAGCAGCCTTTATCTGAAATAGTTATTTTTTGGGGTTGCTTGTGTTGAGAAAATATGGGAAAATAAATGCAGATGAGGTTTGCTCTATGCATCACTGCGGTCGTCACGGGAAACAGGGAGCAGATAGACTCAACTTGAGCCAGAGTTAAGACTTAAAAGCTCTGCTATATTAGAAAACAGTGAGAACCATTTCTGGAAGCTTCAAGATTGATTTAAGATTAAAAAAATGATATCTGACCCCTAGGTTAGTGAAAATTAAATCTTTTATTCCTAAAATTGATGAAAAAATTGTAAGCCCATTTAGACCTCAATGCTGCTGCAGTCAGTCTAGTTATACAAGTGGAAAAAAACAAATGTCTTTCAATAAACCAGGATAATATAAGGCATCTGCTGGTACCAGGAGTTATCAGGCAGCTTCCCTCTTCTCTTCACTGTTTACTGTGCTGATTGTAAACATTCAGCTCAAGATTGTTAAAGTTACAGTATCAAAAAATAGTTATATAGCATTAAGCTCAAAATTACATTAATATAATTTCCTGTTTAATTTTTCTGAAAAATGTGTACTATAAACAAAGTTTCATAAACTAAACAAAGCAAGGAAATAGTTTTACTCAAAGTAAAACTGGCACAATATTCCATGCATGCAAAAATTTAAATATTAATACAAATAATGTATTAATAACTAATTAATAGATTTAATGGTGATCAAATGTTTGTAAAGCTCTGATCATGAAAATAATAAATACATTTTTTAGGATCTTACCATTGGACCAAGTTTCAAGAAAATCAACTTTATATTAGTTTGTATTTCTCTTATTTCAAAAGAAACTTTATTTGTTAAAATGAGCAGAAATTCAAATAAAGGTGTTTTTCTTTTTTTAAGATTTCAAAAACTTCATTCTGATGCCGGTTTTCCTCATCAGTTCTAAACTCTGTCTGCATCTTTATTTTTTTTTTAAATGTCAGAAGTAAAATTTGTATAAACCTTGTTTCTTTGATTAATAACAACCTACAGCAGTTTTTATTGTTTAAAAAAAATGTTGAATATTTTTTTTTCTATCCAAATACTACGGGTAAAGCCTCTATCTTTACTACTGAACATGCTGGGTAGCATGTCTGTGGTTATTGAGGGGAAGCCAGAGGAGGGTACAGTAAAATGTGGCGCTACTGTCAGTGTGGCACCTCTACAGTCTTTCACAAACGTTTATCTGGGGCAACGAAAAGAATAACTCTAGCAACTTAAACCTCTTAATGTAAACAACAGAGAATTACATCAGAGGCATGTATTGTCAGTGGTGGTCAGCATGGCCAACAAACACAGATTTGAAAATCTAACCTCTGGTGAGAATGAAAGACAGTTTTATTTTTCTTTGATTCAAACAGTAATGCTGCATGGGGAGGCTAGACCCAGAATGAGGTCAGGCTTAAACATCTGGACACTCACCAAAAATATGGCAAGGGCTGAAACAACCAATCGGATTACTCGTATTTGTTGTCTTCCGCTTCATCCGGGACGGGGTCGTGAGGGCAGCAGTCTCAGCAGAGACTCCCAGACTTCCCTCTCTGCAGACACCTCCTCCAGCTCTGCCAGGCCAGCCGAGAGACATAGTCCCTCCAGCGTGTCCTGGGTCGCCACCTGGGCCTCCTTGTGGGACGTCCCTGGAACACCTCCGGTCCAGATCAATCGGATTAATCTTGATCAATTAAATTATTGAAATTGTTGTGGGATGCACAGTGGAGCAGTGGTTTCTCTCTGGGTACTCCAGCTGCTGACAGACTGGCAACTTGTCCAGGGTGTATCCTGGCTTTTGCCCAGTCTGCCGGAGATAGTCACCAGCCCCACCGTAAAGCTTACGGAATATGTGTGAGAAAATGAATGGATGAAATAATAATTTACTAATATTAATTGTTCAGTTGTTAACTTGGGTATAGAGACTCTAAAACATGGCCTTAGCTGACAGAGAAACCCACTTAGAGCAGGGATTATACCAAAATTGTAAAATATACATATATTTTGCATTTAAAATAAAAAAAACTTTATTCCTGTCAATCACTCCTCAAGTAGAAAGGTTTTATTTTCACCTGAATTCTGTAAAACATCTTTAAGGAACTTTTTGCTATCTGACTATTAATCGATTAATAAAAAAAAAATAATCAACAGATTAACCGATTAGCAAAAAAATCATTAGTTGCAACCCTAAATCAATTATAGCATATGAGATGCGGTTGTCTTTCAGTTTACTTTTTAAATAACTTTAAAAATGATCACCTCTAAGGAGGAAACATGTAAGGAGACATCTGACGACAGCATCATAAAAACAGAAGGTCGATCAGATGAGCAGGTTTTATTAGCAGTCTTCCAAAATAATAATAAAAAAGATGCTTCCCTATAAATTTCTCTTTTATGCAACATTTCCAACACTTGAAAGACAGACCCTCTTTAATCTGTGCCGGTCAGCTATAAATCACAGCTAAGTGCTGATGTCCAATACATGTTAGCAGGAATTAAACCTTTATTATGATATTATGGTGTTGAGTTAAACTTGGCAGGATTGTATCAGATGTTTGACAGCTGAGGGTCCATACATTAGAAAATAAGAGTAGTCTTGGAAAAAGTTTAAAACTGGAGCAATGAAATACAAGGATGAATGAAGACCACAGTTCATTTGGTCAGAAAACACAGTAAAGCTGGGCGGTGAAAAACGGTTAGAAAAAGATTCATAGCTCAGTGTTAGATTAGAGCGCCATCTAGTGGTCACAAGGTCTCCCAAAGCTGTTACATGAGCAGCCTCTACTGACTACAGCAACCTCAGAAAAACAAAACAAAAAAAACAGACTTTATCTGGAACAGTGTGCTTTGGTTGAATGGAAACGAAAAGGAACTCAGGATTTACGCTTAGAAATTTAGAAAAATATGTCAATTAAAAAGACGGAGGATTTCAATTAATGTGCACTAAGCTTTCAAGCACGATCTGAGCAGGATCATGATTTGGGGAGCTGGGCTTTATCTGTATTCCACAGCAATGAAAAATAACAACTACCATGCTCAACGTTAACTGATAAAATAAGACACATTCCAGACTACCTTTAAACTTGACCAGTATCCAATCCAAGACAAAGATTAAACTGACCACCCAAAAATGAAACAAAAAAACTACCTTTCCTACAATCCATCTTATTGATAATTTAGAACTGGAAAATTGAGAAAGAATCAAATGTTTTTTGTTTTCAATAGTGTAACTAAAAATTCCTTTATTTAAACAAAAAAAAATGTATAATTTTGTAATTTATTTTAGAAAAAAATGACCTGTAAATAGACAAACTTTGCAAGTCTTCGGTTTATTCTGAAAAAAAAAACAAATAAAAACAAAACGATTTTAGTAGCATCCTTTAGGAAAAAACATATCTGATATTTCAAATATATTTGGCAATGAAACATCTCAAAAGTATGAATCATTAATATTTATGAAACTGACAAACATTAAAAGGTGATAACGGTGAAATAAAACTTAGGAAAACAAAGATCGTCTCTGCGTTTCAGTGTCCCTTTTATTAAACGGTCTCTCGGAGCATCAGAAATCTCAGTCCCTGTAAAGGAGAAGATTCAGGCCACATTACATCCGATCAGCCTCTTCGGTGTCACTGTTTTTGTCCCAGTCCTTCATGTTGGCTTCCATCATGAAATCCTCTCTTAGAACACTCCAGGCAGGCTTCTCATCTGCAGGAGGAGGATTATTTGTCTTGACTGGAACTTCGTTTCCTTCCTCTGTTCTCCTGAGGACACCGATGAAGTCTTTCTTTGAAATAGAAGATATAATCTTGGCCTTCTTTCTTTCAGAACCACCGACCTCTTTCAGAGCTTCGTTTGTGTTTTTCTGATGTTTCCTCACAGCGTTGAACAGCTGGACCACCCCTCTGGTGGCGGTTCTCTGCAGTCCCCTCTCGGTCTCACGGTCCCGCACTATGTCAGGCTTTTCTCTACACATCATCTCCCACATTCGCTTCTTGTCTATTTGTTTCTTTTTCTCAAGATACTCCGCTTCCCCCGTCGCGTTTTTCTTTTTAACTAAGATGGTACCTTTGTTCTGTGGGGGTTTCTTCCCCAGGATCTTTGCCATGGCGTCTGCCCATCCACCGACAGCGTCAGGGTCATTTCCTTCACCCTCTTCCCTCTCCGCTTCGTCCCCGTCATGGCTGTCCGTGTTTTCTCCTTCGTCTGATACTTCATTAGCACTTTCGGCTTCTGAATCGCTGTGTTGATGTTCATCATCTGTAGTCTGAGCCACGTTCTCGCCACGCACGGCCATCATGTAGTCTGAACCGGAAGAGAAATTGTTGCCTAAGCGGATGTGCCTACCAGTGTTGTATCGAGCTTTGTCCTCCAGTTTATGTGTGTTTCACCGCCGCCTTTTAACTCGATGATGCATTCATTTCAGGTCGTACATTTGATCATTAAACTGAGATAATCGTTAAAACTATTTTTGGTTTAAAAAAATCAACACAGGTCCACATATTATCTAATAATACCACTACAATTATTAGCTGCCGATCAATATCAGAGAAAAACAGCATGCATGTAACCAAACGATGTCACTGGAGAAGGCAAGGGCAATTCACCTTTATTTTCAAACTTTAATGAAAAACTTTAAGTGTGAAAGATGTAGTCCAAAAAGTATGTTAACATGGTGTCAACAGGTAAATAATGAAATAAATGTTATTATCTTAACATTCTTTGGTAAGCTCTCTTTTCCCACATACTGGTCTGATTACTGTCAGACGGGGAGATTGGGAAAGGACAACATAGAATTTAAACAAAGGTATGAAAAGATGAAATACAACAATCCCAAATATTAACAGTCAAACTTAGACAAGCAGACTCTTTCTCAACATATAAACATATACATGGTTTCACTACAAACCAAGTACTGAATTACTTCTTAGGTTTTGTGGAGTTACAAATTAATACGATGCAAACTTCAGCACCAACTTCCATAAGTAGGGTTCAGAAGAAAGGGAAATTTTACAAATGAGTACTCAGTTGCTGATTGCTTCCAGTTATAAAACATAAAAGTGCCTGCAATGTCCAAATCCTGTCTAGGAATGTCATAGGTTACAGGGCAGCCCCCATTTTACTAAGCAGTATGGCTGCTGGGTATCTCTTTAAACTGATGGGCCACGTGGTGCCATTAAATATCTATTCATTATCATGTGATGTTAGAATTGATAAAATAGGGATAAATAAATTGCTCTCCTTCACAATAGTAGTTGGCAGCACAGCAGATAATAAATCGTAATGCCCTCCTATCTTATATTTACTTATATATACTTGTTAACATGTGAAATACAGTACGTAAATGATTCTGCATTTCTATATTCCTCATGTCTCCGTTCAATGCTGGATTCTGTCATTCAGTCTTTCTATTATTTGTTTTAAATAAAAAAGCAACAACAGTAGAATACTCTTTAATATTCAATATCCACCCTAATAGCTATTAGTTAAATAGATTCATATCCTAAACGGGATACTTAAACCTATCCTAAAGTTAAAACGCTCAATATAATTCGCATTTAACAATAAGATATCTTTAAAGCCTATCCACAGTTTTTACAAAATACATTTTTAAGTGTACATGATGTACTTGAACGCAACGTAAGGTTATTCATCAAGACTGTTGCGTAGGCTTTGCGTAGAAGCGCCATGTTGACGTATCAGCACGAACCACATTTTTACTGGGTAATTCCATTCGATAAAACACCTCCGGATATGATTGGTCGTCCTCTGCTAGCGCAGCTCTCCTGCTTTCAGTCGCCCTTCAGTCCTGTCAGGGGAGACTCCTGTTCTCCATTTAAACAAATAACCATAACTTTGAACAATGGCGGGGACACTTGCACGCAAAGCCATCGACCACCTGAAGAGCAAAGACTTCAGAGATTATTTAATGAGGTTCGTATTTTTTTTAAAAAAGAAAAGACTCAAATTTTGTACTGGTTAAAAGGTGCTAACTGAGCTAGCTAACTGCTGCAAGTATCTGAGAATTGCTAGTTTCTTTAAAAAGACTTGGTCTACACTTTAACAACGCAGGTATAATATCAACCCTACAGCTATAGTGTTTCCTATTGCTATCGGTGTGAATATATTCTTTAAAATAAAAAGCTCAAGGGCACTTGTCCTGTGCAGCTGTATGTTGTCATTATGTATCCTTAACATTTTGTAGCATGTATGATTGTTTTAATAGCAAATCCACTTGGTTGAATCTACACACAGTTAAATGCTTCAATATTATAATAATGGACTGAGGAAAGGTGCCAATTCGTACTGATTTGCGTTATGTAAACAACACTTCTGTGGGTTGTGCTTTAGATTTTACTTCTGTCTCTGGTTTGATTCATCATAAAACTACTATAATAACTGTAAAGGATTACAGTAAATTTCAGTTTACACGTTGCTTTTAAATCAGATATGTCCCACAGACCAGCTTCATTCCTGAACATCCAGGGTAAAGGTCAAAGTTGGGTTTTGTGATGCAAGAAGCTGCCATTGTTTGCCTTTTAATCACAGATTGTCCATCTTTGTGTCACAGAAGTGTAGATGTTTGCATAGACATTATAATGGGATTTGGAAATCATAAACTTTGCTTCAACCTAAGATGCTCATTTATTAGACTTCAAATAGTGTCTTACTGTCTCCCTTAACAGTTTGTTTTGTCTTTTTCATGCTGGGCTTAAAAATGAACACCTAAAAGCACGGTAAGTCCTAAATCTCTGTCTGATTTTCTTGATCAGTGTCATTTTTATCATATTATTTTATATCAATATAGTTTTTCCACCCTAGCACTTACTCCTGTCTCTATCTTTATTCAAAAATATTTCTGTAGTTGTAACAAAAATCTGTTTGTTTGAACTATAGAATACACCAGTGCTTTTAGTGCTGTTTAATCTGCCAACCATCAATTTTACTTTTACAGCATTTCTGGGGTCCTGTAGCAAACTGGGGTCTTCCGATCGCCGCCATCACAGATATGAAGAAAAGTCCTGAAATTATCAGCGGCAGGATGACCTTTGGTAGGTCATACAGACGTGCAGATTTACTGCCAACCTCAGCATCTGATACTATTTAAGGTTACTGGTTATGAAAAGTTAAAAAGAAATATTTTTTTATGTCACTCTCAACTAGGAACTTTCATTTGATTAGAGTACAGCAGAATAGTTTGTCAAAGCTTTTAAAATGTTAGTAGGGAGGAGTAGAAGTGAAATGATAAATGAGTATTTCTTTCTGCTTTCAGCTCTGTGCTGTTACTCTCTCCTCTTCATGAGGTTTGCTTACAAGGTTCAACCCCGTAACTGGCTCCTGTTTGCCTGCCACCTGACCAACGAAGGGGCCCAGCTGGTCCAGGGAGGTCGTCTTATCAAATACAAGTGAGATAAATGTGCTGTTTTTTTTTTTAACTGTCAGTGATTTTATTTTCTTTTTTATGAAACGCTGGGTAGGGAAGTTTAACTGAATCCACGATTGCCGTCCTATGTTTCTATTTCCTGTTTACTTGCTGTGCTATAGCGATGAACTTAAAATAAAAATAAAAATCTGAACTATATGTTCATATTATTTGTACGCCAAAGCAGTACAGCTCATAGTAAAGTTGTAATTACATCTTTGTAGCTGAAGCCCAAACATTGTTCTACTTTGAACATTTGAGAATTTACATTTGTTATGGGAAAAACTTCATTATCAACAATACAACTGAATGCTTTGCTTTTTTTTTAACTTTCAGCATGGAGAAGAAGATGGGATCTTAGGGGTGAAAAGAAGATGGTGGATGAACACAGAATGCTGCTTCTACAACTCACTGAATTTGAACACCTGAACATCTTAACCATTCAGCAAATCTGTTGCACTTATGCCAGTTTTGTTTTGTTTGTTTTTTTAACTGGTGATGGTACTGGTGATAATTGATCGGGTTTCAGCTTTCTCTTTGATGTACAAAACAATAAAGGACTTGAACTTATTTCCAGTAATTAAAATCACCTGCTACAATTTAATGATTTGATTTTACCTGTTGTATAATAATTTAACTGATCTAATGACTGTAAAAGATGCTTGTACACAGGCCTATGGCCGCTGCAAAGTTTTAAAATAAACCCACACTTTCAATTTGTGTTTTCATGTAATTACACATCATTAATAAAGAAATGCATCATTATTCAGAGCATTGATATCTGAACAGGTTGGAGGTTAGTTTGAACAATTAGGGAGACATTTAGGGATTCGTATCCATTCTTTCTTTCTTTTTTTACAATGCATAAAACTGAGCGGACATGTTCAGCTAAAACCATGCTGAAAAAAAATATATCTTTAATTTTGCTTCCACTTGGTTTCATTTGACCAGATATAATCAAAAGTATTTAAACCAAGAGATGTAAATATGAAAGGCTTTGTTTAAAAGCTATTCCGGGTTAAAATGAGATGCTTCTGTTAAGTTTTAGCCACATATGTCATGTTTAATTTACATTAATTCAAGGCCATTGTCTGATTCCCCTGATTTTTATTCTTTCCCCGATTGGGTGCTTTAGACTTGTTTCAATAAACTGGACTAAAAAAACAAAACAATGTTTCCAGGGGTTGCTTTTCTTTTCATGAGGCATGACTAGATTTTATAATTTAACTATTCATGGTCAGTATGCACTTCAAGACATACTTCATCCTGTTTAGCAGAAATATCTTTTATTTAAAGTCAGTTTGCATCTTGTTTTATTTGTTGTGTCCTTAACACCAAAAGTCTTCCCCATTCCTACTTGTAGTCTTGATTTCATAAACAAACGCTAAATGTACGTTCACCTGCAGACACCGGGAAACGGTCCAGTCCTGTTCTTAAAAGCCCAAGTAGGACCCCCACTCTAACTTCAAGCCGTGCATAGCGAGTCTTCCCTCAACTCCTGAGGGGACTTTACTACAGAATCCTATTAAAACTGCAACTGTGCCTTTCTGTTTGGGGCCCTTTTCTAACAGACTTTTACACAAAAAAGTCTGAGGATCAAACTTCTTTCAAAGCTGATTGACCTTTGTGTTTTGTAATCCCTGTGAGGGGGTCGTTGATGACTGTCTGTTTAGAATCAGTAAACACCACTTTATATGTTAAAAAAAATCAATGTAACATTCAGTTGTAACTTTAAAAAACATAAAAATAACTTCACTTTTAGTTAAGATTCCTATTAATTGTTTCAAACTTAATTAAATGAACGTTGGTTCAAAGTGAGCAATGTCTTGTGTTGATCCATTTTCCCGTCTGTTCAAAAACATTTTCAACCTTCAAAAAATTTAAAATCTTGTTATTTGTTTTGTTTGGAGATGTTTTTGTTTGTTTTCCTCCAGATGTGGGTGAACAGGACGAAAAGAAAATCCTTGCTGAATTTTAGCAGCCATGACATCACTATTCCAGTAGATGGCGGTAAAATGCAAACAAACCTCCTGACTGTAGCCCTTCTTTCTAAAAGGAAGAAAACAAACATGGCTTCCATCAATAGCAATGAGTGGAGATCTATCTGCGACAAATTCACCAACGCCCAACATCTCACCGAAACAGAGTCCAGAAAAGACCCAGAAAACGACCCGTTCCGCTCCAAATACAAAGCTAGAGAGCTTCTAAGAGAAATCTATTGCTCGCTGAAGAGCTTCGAGGCCGGGGACGGAGAGGAGGACGCCGGCGGAGAGAACTGCGAGCAACCGCCCCCTGAGCAGCCGGTGGACGGTCAGACGGAGGATGCGTTCAGCCGGGGCTTCAGCGGCGACTCTCCTGCGGGGATCCGGGCAGCTAAGCTCGGGGCTGTGGAGTACTACCTGGGGGTTAACCATGTGGACACCGAGGAACTGTCAGCCGGACAGGAGCATCTTATGAACTGCATGAAAATGCTAGAGAGATGTAGGGTGTCCTCCGAGAACGTCTCTCTGTTCATCCATGTCAGGGTAAAAAAAATGTTTCCTTTCTCATAAATGTTTATCCATCATGATTATGAGGACCAGACTTGAAGAGCACAGCAACAGTCTCCACAGTTACTCCTGTGTGGAGCTCATCAGCTGATGCTGGTCATGAGTTTGCTTCTTTGTGCTTTCAGAACCAGCTGGGCATCCTTTGGGCTGGCCGTGATGAGACAGAGACAGCCCAGGGTTTCCTGGAGACGGCAGAGTCCATCTACCAACGCTACATGAAGGAGGTGAGCCTGGTTCCCACTCAGAGTGGAAAATAGTCTGTTTGATCTGAGTAAAGTCCAGATCTCAATAAACATTGGGTAATGTTTATTATCCCCATCCTATTCATTAAAATGAATGAATTAATCATAATCAAAAAGTCTATTCTAGCAAGCTATTATTATGGGGTAGTAATAAGTGTTAATTATCAGTTAAAAGGTAGAATCAATGTAGAAAATGAAGAAAAGATGCTATTTTTGCTGCATCGCTAAATTATTTTTGGCAATAGTTTAAAATAATAAGTAAGATTTGTTCTCTGTTTTAGTTGGAAAAACAGCTGCGGTTTTCTTCTTCTTTGGTTGAGTTTTATTTCTAAGCGTTATTAATACTTCTATATATCAATAAACAATTACTTCAAGGCCTAAAATATCTCACTGTAAGTTTGAGACTCTTGGTCCAAAGCCTTATTCAGCATCAGCTTTTACTGCTTTCGAATATATAAATGCATGTGACTCAATCTGCCCTTTTTGTAACGAGTAAACAGTCATTAGCTCTGTGGGGAATATTGTGTTTAATTCTCATGGAAAAGTAAAAAAAAAAAAAAGCAAATCTAACCCATTGAACGGTAAGACTACTTCATTGTGTTTATGCAGGATTTCGGTTGTTTGTTTCTGATTTCATTATAAAATGAATGTGCTAAGGGGTATATAAATTATTTAATTATTTCAGAGTTTAAGTTTAGGAATCCTTTAAAAATGGATAAAATAATACAGCTCAATATGCTCCCTTTATATTTTTACTAGCTAACTGCTACCATAATAGGTAATTTTATCCCCATTTCTGAGGCGATAAGTTCAGATCTATCAGCCACACATGTAGTCACAGAGGAATACAGGATTCAAAAGGCCTGATGTTAGTCTCAGATATAAATTCCTCAACTATTACCTTCTGTGGGATGCTAAGCTAACTGCTTTTTGAGCACTGAGATGCATTAAGTAAATAGAAACGAACCCATGCATATGTTTAGTCGTCTCTTCAGTGCCCTCAGCAGAGGCTCCTCTGTCTCCCTCTTCTGTTTGGTTCAGGAGCTTCAGACTGTGTTTCTGGTAAAATATCAGACCGATCAGACGATAGCCTGGACCCACTTCCAGCCGGTTTTGGTTGTTGTTTTAAATTCGAAGCCTCCTGATTGTGTTTTCTTCATTTTACTCAGGATGGCAGGCCTCCGACTGACATGACAGAGTATTTCAGTGCAGAAGAAAACCTTCTGACACACCAGGAAAGAACAAAGAGGTAGTTTCTTGCATCCATGTTACAAATTTCATTACAAATCATCTTTAGGAAATAGTCCAAGCTCTCAGATTGAATGGATCAAAGTCTCCCTGCAGGTTCTCCTTTTTGTTTTTTGAAGGTTTTGGCTTTGACTAGGTCTTTTTAACAGATAATTATGCTTGGATGTAAACCTTTCCTTTGTAGCTCTGAGATGTTTAGTGTTTGGATATTGTTTTATAAACTATCTACTTTAACCTTCTCCATAACATATTTTTGTGATGATTTTCTACATGTTACCAGGTTTGAGTTGGCGTACACCCATACCATGTACTACCTGGCTCAAGTTTATAAAAACCTGGGTACGTTTCCGTTATCGGTGTTGGTGAAATATGTTGCTTTTAAACCTGTGAACAGGAAGTAAAGTTAAATATTTGATAAGAAGATAAAGAGGATTTTGTTTAATAGTATTTATGACAAATTGTTTGACTTGTCAGGTGAAAACGAGCGTGCTGCCACCTACTGTCACAGCACCCTGCAGAGACAGCTCCAGTTGAACCAGTACAGCCCGATGGAGTGGGCTCTGAATGCTGCCACACTGTCCCAGTATTATATTACAAAGGTGGGGCTTGAATGACTTTAATCTGAAATGTAATAAGATTAGAATTGAACCAATCTGCATTAATCTGTTGCTTTTATTCGCATCCGCATGTAAATGAATAAATTCCTGCTAAATGTCGAAGGTTAAAGCTGATCTGTTCGGGTTTTGTTTTTGTGTTTTTATTATTTTTTAGGGCAGATACATGGAAGGCAGGCACTGCCTTGCAGCTGCTACTGTTATATCAGGTTTGGCTGGAGAGGTTCCCTCTGAAGCTGCTGCACAAGAAAGTAAATATCTGAAAACACTTCACGGAGCAAAATAACTTTTTTTTTTGTGTCGTGGTAACATGTTCCCTGATTATTGCTAAGATTACGAGTGTAAAAAGAGCTGAAGACTGCTTGAGCCAGACTTTGATGCTCTAAAATCTTTTATTTATTTTACGTAAGCATGTTTATCCTTCCTTTCATCTGCGTTTCCATCTCTCTGTCCGTCCCAGGTGAGACGGAGAGCGAACGCAGGGAGCAGCTCCGGCAGAAACGAGCAGAGATTGCCAGATGTTGGATCAAATACTGCCTCAATCTCCTGCAGGACGCCAAGAAGCTGCTGGAGGTACTGCTGGAGCATGTGAATTTTCAGATAGGATTGATTTTCTTTTAGATCAATTAAAGTTGTTCTATGTGCTTCTTGGAACTTTAGACATGAGTTGAGACTTAAAGTGTTTTGGTTGTACATCAGGATAATATCGGTGAGCTGGATACTGATCGTCAGGATGAGTTGAAACAGGCAAGACGGCAGGAGGAGGAGGAGGAAGAAAAGGGCAGGAAGAGCGCTCTGCTGTTTGGATCGGAGGATACCTTTGATTCTATCGCGAGCACGGAGGAAAAGGTTGGTTCATGTTAAGATTGTGAGCTGTTTAGAGCAACATTTATTGCATTTTAACATTTCTTTATGCTCATTGTAGCCCAGTTAAAGCACATTCAGACTTTGCAAATAGTTAAAAATGCAGTTAAGAAAACACTTGATAAAATGGGACCAATTCAGAATGTATTTGTATTTAAATTTTATACAAATCTTTAGAGAAAGGAATTCAGTGATTTTTCAAAATATGGGCAATTCATTGCAATTTATCAAAATGCAATTTTCAAACTGCAGAAGCACTCTGTTTTAGTAGTATTACATGTAATAGGACTAGGAGACTGGGTTTTTTCATCACTCCAGCCCTTTATCTTTAATATGTTTAAAGTGGATTTGCTGCCACAGAAATAAAAGAGAAACCACCAGCTTTTGTCCAGATCTATGCATGCAAATAGAAGTAAGCACTTTTCCAAAAGAAAGTTTACTGCAAAGTCTTGTAACAACGGACTCTGGACATGCAGGCTTTCAAGGTAATGAAAAAAAAACTGAAACCCTGCAGTGAAACATCTCCCTGCTTGTGATCAGTACAAAGGAAAATGGAAATAAAAATTCAGTGGCAATTTTGGTTGAAAATAATCCCAATTTAGATTTGTGGCAAAATGGTTCAACCCTAATAGGAAGTGCAGGTTTGCAAATGTTTGACAAAACAAAATAGTCCTAAAATAAAACACAATCCTGTGTAACATGTATAAGTTATTAACTGTGATTTCATTAAACAAATGAAACCAGTTCCACAGTGTTACTGAGGCAGATGACTCTGCTGGTTACATGTGGTCTCCACAGCTGGAGCCATGCGCTCAGTGTACGGTCGTTCATGCAACAACTTATACATCGGTGCCAAATGAATGCAAATCTAAAGGGGAGTTAAACCCTGCGAGGGAGGGACAGGACGCCTGTGATCTAAAGACTGTGAAATCCTGATATTTTAGCTCAAGGTGTCTGATTTTCATACCATTACTTCAAGCTGCTTCAACAATAACATCAACATACTCAGTTTGGGAAAGAATTCAAATCATTTTCTGTTCTTGTTTACAGGTGATGTGTTTGTTCCCTCTGGACTTTGCAGAAGCCAGATCCGTTTTCTTAGTAGGACAGAACTACGTTACACAGGTAGGATCCACTAACAGCAGTTTATTGGACAGAACTAGTGCTGCACTCTTGTTTTTAAACTCTGCAAATATTAGATTTTTAATATCCTCTAACCAATATAAATACAGGTGAGCAAGGGTTTATATTGGAATCAGTTACAAATCTCTTGGTTTTTGTTCTAATCTATCATTAAAATATTCCAATCATGTTCTGTAAGTTCTAGCATCTCAGGAATCGCCTCCTGCTGGGCTAACGCACTATTAGCATGTAGAGTTTAAGTGCACAGTACCTGAGACATAAAATCCTTCCATAATTTACATCCAAACAGTTCATAATAATTCTTATTTTGCAGTGATGATTGCAGATAATAACTCTGTGCAGCTTCATATGAGGAACAATTAACAGAAGGAATGGACTTTTTCTATGTAAATACATCTTCAAGTCTTACAGAGTTGCATCATTTTTTTCTTTCCTCAAATATTCATCCATCCAATTCATGCTCTAAATGCTACTTGGTTTGATTATAGTCGTGGAAACGTTTAGTTTCAGCTCAGCGTTGTGGTCAACCTTAACCAACAGTTTTGGTCTCATGAAAGTTGCCTCACTGAAGCTGTGCCTGTAAGCCGATGTCCTTCTGTGTAAAATGTGCGTCTAACAGATTCTCTGTGTCCATCCTACCTTTGGTTCCAAGGCTAAGGAGTTCTTTCAGATGGACGGTTATGTGACGGACCACATAGAGATTCTGCAGGACCACAGCTCTTTGTTCCGGGCCCTGGCCTTCTTTGAGGAAGATCTGGAGCGTCGCTGCAAAATGCACAAACGAAGAGTCGATATGTTGGAGCCAATCTGCAACGGTGCTGATTTTTGACTCCCAGTTTATTCCAATGTTGTGAACTTGACAGAATCTGCTCTCTAAATTCTAATTGGATGGATGCTCCATTGGTCTGTTTCCAGACTTGAACTCTCGATACTACCTGCTGATCCGCAGGCAGCTGATGTTTGAGTTGGCTGAGACCTATAATGAAATGATGGACTTGAAGCTGACTCTGGCCAACAGACAAGCAGACAACCATTCTCTAGATAGCCACACCATAAAGAAATTCAACCACCTCTGCTCCGCCTCGGCCAAGTGAGTCTCCATTTCAGCAACCTCTCTGTGCCTTTAACAAAGTCTGAAATTATTTAAAATCTTCTCCTCTCCAGGTATTTCCAGATGTTTTTAGATTCGCTCTGCTCTCCTGAAGGAAAGCCTCCAGAGCTCCTGGAGGAGGAGGTGCTCCGACCAGCTCTGGTGGCTCGATTCAGAGTCGCCCGACTTCACAGCAAACTGATCAGCTCTTCACCTCCCGTTCAGATGGAAAACCTCAACAGAGCGTTAGAAAACTACAAGTATGATCACAGACATGTTCACATGCAGCGACTGATGTGTGTTTGAAGTTTTACGTAATGCCAAACCCTGCCCCCTAGGTATGTGGTGGAGTACTGCGAGGCTCACCCTGAAGCGGCGGCCGCCGTGGAGACGGAGCTGGAACTCAGCACAGAGATGGTCGGCCTTCTTCCTCTAAAAATTAACCGCCTCAAATCAAGGATGGCAGCAAACAACTAAGGACCAAGTGGAAATTTTTCTCTTTACCGGCCGATTTACCGCTTAACTGCTAAATACGTCCTATCTTGTTACTTTTGAGCCAGAGAAGCTTAAATGTAAATTCTGATGTACTTAACTGTCTATTGATTTCTCTGTGTGTTTAGCATGCTGCTTTTGAACGCATCACAGCCAATAACTGCTGCATTGTGCACTCAATATTGTGCAATAAAGTTGTGGTCATCTCATCTCTGTTTCCAACTCATAGTGTGTAGAATATCACAGTTAGTAAAATGAAACAGTCATTTTGGTTGGATGGAGAATTTCCAGAGCATGAGTTTCTTTTCCACCCTCTGAACCTAATAGGATGTTAAGATGATGACCTGTTTGCTTCGACACATTAAAATTGTCGAATCCTCTATGGAGAATGTAACCTTTTTTTTATGTTCATCAGTAAAATATAAGATCACTAAGCCTTATGTTTAGTTGCCTCGTTCTTTCAAAAATCTTTAGATTTTTTATTTTTTTATTTTTTATGTTCATTTGCTTTTAATGACAGATTTCTCTGATCTTCCTCTTCCTACCGTTTGATATTACACTGGATCATTTTTCCATTTTGATTTTTACAGCAAGTTATAACAAAAAAAGTTCAACAAATTGAAAATGAATCACATTTTAAAATATATTTCAGAAAAAATAATCCCCACTGCAACGAACATGTATGGGCCAAACATACAAAGTCACAGCTGTTTGCAATAAAAACCATAAAGAACAAATAATGTAAGTGGCTCAATACTTGTGGTTTCTAAAAAAAAAACAGCTTGATGACAAACTGTTTAGTACTGAAAGTAACATCTGTAGCAGATTCCCAGCCTGATACCAGTTTATAGCTTAGAAAATTTAATCGCTACAAAGGAGGATGGGGCCTTCAGTTGGTTAATATTCTGAATACCTCCTGCAGTCATGGAGTTTAAGTGGGACCGCTATGATGGCTGCTCCCATGTCTTTCAAATCTTACTCTGAAACCAAGACAGACTTTTTTCCTGTATAAAGTTTCACTGATAACCAAACTTCCACTTTCCTCACAGCTAATTATTTTCTTCCAAGACTGGATAAAATCCATCTTACCCGCCACATGCTGCAGGTTTCCTGTGCAGGAGGAAGCAAAGTAGCCCTAGAGTATCATTGAGCCACTGCCATGGCTCTGCACCATTTTAAACTTTATGCTTTATTCCATCTCCTTGATGAACCATCTGCAGGAAATTGTTGTTTTTAATCTTCACAGAACAGACCCTTATAGCTGGAGCCAGTTAGAGCTGGCTTCATGTGCTTTTGTAGTAGTGGTGTATGGTGGGGAATTCATGCAGACATTGTGTGAAACTCTCAAACATTAATCCCTGCTGCCACCAAGTTTTGTTGTAGGTTCATTTGACTGATTTTGACTAAGTGCCACCCAGGACCGAAATGTCATCTAGCATAGCCCCTGTTCTTTTAACTTTAACTTATCTAGACTAGATCAAGGCATGGGCAGTTAGACAGAGGCCAACAGGGACAGTGCCCCTGTAGAACTGGTCCTGGGCCCTGTACTGACGACATGGTACTAAAAGAAAATTTGAACAGTTACTGAAAACTCTCTTTACCCTTTTCATTTTTTTTCTTTATAAATCTGTTTTCTGGTCATAGCTTCAGTTATATTCAGATAGAATCGCAGTTTTCATCTATTAAATCTTGGTTGAACTGTTTAAATATTCTAATTTGTTATAGCTGAAATGTTTCTAATTCTGATTTGATTAAAATTTATAATTTTTATTAATAATGGGTAAAAGAATATGCAATATTCCTGAATTATGAAGGTACATTAACTTAGTCCAATTAATAGCTTTATCTTATCTTTTAGGATATTATAGCAACTAATTATTTCAGTTGCCTTTTTCTTCTCCATGAAAATTGATTCTTTTATTTCTAGGTAAATAAAATTAACATTTTAAGCCAAAATATAAATTTTCATTTGGAACAACATAGAAGTTTAAATAAACTTAATGACTTGGAAATTTCACTTCATTCAGTGTAGAGCCAGAAGTGGCTCATTGGTTCTGCGTGTCTCTGAATATATTTTTAAATGTAAAACTATTGTCTTGTTTTTTGTTTTATGCTTTTCTGTGCCCCCATAAAAATACCCTGGCCCCACTTGAAAATATGGTCTAGAACCGCCACTGTCTCAAGGTCTTTGCAACTTTTCTGTAACCGCTCCCATTTTGTGACCACAAAAATTCGTAGAAATAATACCCAATGTATAAATATAGACGATAAAACAAAAATGGAAAAACTTCAAATGTGTGTCTAAAGTTGAGCTTGGATGATTTGGAATTAAAAAAAGACCTGGCAGGTAGCTTTTATAGTTTTCAGTGCAAATTAGTTTTTTCCCCCCTTGAATAAGATGTAATATAACTAACTAATAATAAAACTACAGTTTATTAATTTCTCTCCAGTTTTGTGATGGAAACGTTTCTTGAAGGTGCTGTAAAGGCAGTGTTAAATGTCACCTCAGTTTTTGTTTTCCATAAACCTAAATCAGCAAAGTGTGCTATGTATCAAACTGCGCAGCCATCAAATATGAGGTGCCGTTACCTAATGGTGAGTTTCTGTTCCATGCTTGCGAAAGAGGTCAGATGCGTGGGCTGACATCCTGAGCAATTTCCAGCAAATTATGAGGTCATTCAGGCTAAACCTAAGCTACTTCCTCTGTGCAGGCTTGAAGTGGAAGAGACTATGCGGCTTCAACACCACAGCAGCCTGGTGATATTATAGTGAACAGACTGATGTTTACATTTTATTGAATATTTGTTTGGCCTGGTATGCTGAGAGGAAATGGGGGTGAGACAAAAGTCAACAGGCTGGTACTCAAACCTGTGGTGAATGTATGAAGGACATAGGCCTCTGTGTATGTTTTACCCCTGAGCCACCGCTGTACCAGATGGTGACTTTCTGAAATTCAACCATTTCCTCTAAATCCTCATGCAAGCAAACTGTAAATTCATTTGACGAAACTGAAGTGATGATTCTCTGGTAGATTGCAACTTGCTTGAGTTTCAGAGACCAGAAGTAAGGCTACCATCATACGAAAGGCAGTACTTAATCACTCACAAGAGTAAAGGTTATTTATAGCAGTAATTATGATACAGGTTGGATTTTTTTGTGTGTGTTATGGAAAATTTCTTAGAGTATCAAAACTTTAAACAAATAAAAAAATCACTAAAATAGCAAATCCTTCACAGAAAAATGTGACTAAAATAGCTTTTTTAGCAATAGTTATTAAAAATCACACAGAAATGACTGCACGCATATTTACCAGCTCCTATAAGCTGAGAATATGGAACTAATAAAATGAGAGCTTTTCCCAGATTCCTGGTAAGGCTGGTCATAGAAATTATTAGTCACGGACATTGACCTTGGACTGGCAGAGTGGGATGGGAGTCCCACTTCATAAAAAAATGTTCTCTGGTTCTGGAGGCTGTCCTCCAACTACAGGTGATAATACCTGTGGCAGAAAGAGGAGTGCAGCCTATAACATGTTAGCTACAGGAGGAGCAGTGTGGTTTTCATCCAGTTGTGTAAAACTGAAACAGCTCTACACCCTCTGTGCAAGGTGTTGAAATTAACTTCATCTGCAGGGTGTCCGGGCTCTTCTTTATGAACAGAGCAAGAAGCACAGCCTTTTGGAAGTAGAGCCACTGCTTCTCCACATTGAAGGGTGTCAGCTAAGGCAGCTCACAAAAGATTTTCTAGCCTCATCCCATCCGGGGGGACACCCAGGATCCGCCACAGATCTCATTGAATGTCTCAGACAATGGAAGTTGGAACTGAGGGAACGGAAGGAAGCCTCAGGGGAGGAAAAACCCTGCATGGGATGTACCCCCAACAGAAAGCTGATCCTACCAATGACTAAAGAGGGCCAGACTGAAGCAATGATCATGGCAGCACAGCATTGGATCTACCATACAAGGCTATGCAAAAAGGCCCCAGAAACAATTCCCCAGGGTGTACCATACTAGCAGGAGAGGAATACATGGAATGTCAAAACCAAGTGGCCACTATAGTGTACAGAACCATCTGTGCAAAATACATACTGGAGACCCCCAGATCAAATAGAGGATCACCTCCAAGGTGGGGGAGAGTGACAGAGCTAAGATCCTGTGGGACTTTCAGATACAAACAGACAGAATGGTAATGACAAGCCAACCGGACATTGTGATCATTGATAAGCAGCAGAAAAACAGCCGTCGTGATTATGGGCGGTTCTAGGCAGGGGCCAGGGTCCTTGTAGAACTTTAGCCGTAGACGGGGTTTAAATCGATCTGGTAAGACTCAGACTCTCTGGTCTAAAACAGACCGAACCAATCACAGCGTGGGAAATGGGCGGATGATGCAATAGTGCTTTTCTGTAACCATTAGAGTGAAGATTTCAGCTGCAACAGAGTGAAATTTAAAAATGTGCTCTATTAAGCCTCAAATAAACGCAGTATATCTTTAGGATGTCAACAAATGGCTGCTGTAGAAATTTCATTTGTTTAGAAGACATTTTTTAATCACATCTGTAGTTATCTGATATGTTCTAACCTGTTTTCTCTGACATGGTTTCCAGCTTTTGAAACTGGGCTCCTGCAGCTCATTTTCTTACAGATATAATGTCTATAAATTATAAGTTAGTCTGGCTGAAATCCATTCATTTCTAATGATGGACACCTTGAAGGCATTAGCCCGCTGCTACCATGGTCACTTTATAAGTTTTAAACAAGACGCTCACTGCGTAATGTGAAGGCCCTGACCACAGAACCTGCAGCTTAAAGTTATGTCAAGTGATCATTTCAGAGGGAGACAGTGCAATTACTTTTTAATGGACACCCTGCAGCCAATCAGAATCAAGCATTCACCCAGACATGGTATATTATATAGCATGGACCAGCTCATTAAATCCAGCAGTTTAACAGATCATCAGCAGGTGTGACCTGCTCTATGCAAACATGAACTTGGCAGCTTAGTCCTGCAGGTGGGTTTCAGCAGGAGGGAAACACATAAGCAGCAATGACTGTAAACAGAGCAAGTATGGTTGCTCATCCCAGGAGAATTTCTGTTTGTCCACCCAAACAATTTGAGTTCCATCGGTTTGCTGTAAAAATATTCACAAATAAAAAGCATTAAAGAGAACTACAGAGCAAGTTAACCCCAGTGCTAAACCAAACACTTCACAATTAAAACCACATGACACTTTAAAGCCTAACAGCATTTTTTTTTTACCAATGAGATGTATTGCTCAACAAGTGTCTGTTTTATGAAGAACATTGCCAGTATTGAGAAAAAGGCAGAACTTCTTGAGTTAACAAGTTTCATCTCAATTAACACACCAACATACAGCAGAAACACATTAAAAGAAAAACTGAGCTCAATGATGGAGGGCTGTGTTTTGTTTCGCAGGTTTAGGACTTGGGCAAATTGCACAGAATCAATCAGCCCCCCCCCCAAAAAAATACCAAAGTATTTCAAAATCAAATCTGAGGCCATCTGTGTAACAGCTGATTTGAAAAAAAATTGAGCTGTTGCCAAGAAAATTGAGCCAAAATGTCTCTGTAATGATGTGAGAAACTGATAAAGTCATTTCAAACCTTATATCTTAATTATCGCTACTAGATGTAATTGCGTTGTGTTAAACTGTATGTTAATGTGTGAATACAACGTCGTTTCATCTGAGGGACTGAAAATAGCCCAGTCTGCTGTGCTATAAACTCTGGCTTTGCTAACAATTGACTTGATCCCACATAATGATATTGTTTGGTGCTGACTGCTACACAGATAAAGTATTATAGTAGATATCAAACTATTGTTTAGCACAAACGTTAAACAGAAAAAAAAGAAGAAACTAAAATCAGAGTTTAAACAGTATAATGTGTTAAACGGTTTAAAAATGTGCGTTTAAAATAGATTTATTCCATTTCTACCTCAGGAATTTACCATCTAAAGTATTTTTATGCCTTTCTGCTTAGCTGTTTTTGTGTTTATGCAAAGAGGTGATGCTGGGTAGGCTAGTGTGTCATTTCCTGGATGAAAATGATAGCAACTGATGTTACCACTTCCTTCAGCATCATAATAATGTGTTGGCAGAAAGCACTCATTCTATCTCTATCTTTGAGTCTGCTTATAGAAAATGTATAGGAAAGGTTACAGGGGAAAAAATGATGCAGGAGCAACACAAAAAAACAAGTGAGAAGGAGTCTGAGTTTTTTAGATCAGAAATATTTTAAGAAATTTTATTGCTCGTTGGCCAATGAGATAATATATCAAAAAAGTAATCAGGAGGCCAGTGGAAACTCTGGAGTTAAATGAAAAATTGTCAGCTATTGCATAACAAATGTTTATTTTGCACAAAATAACCTTTCTAACAATTTTTTTATCTTCAAATAAAAAGGAACTGATTTTATATAAACCCTCCTCAATGCCATTTAAGTGGTGGGTTTACATCTTCCATCCAAATGGGGCTTTAAAAGGTTTTTAACTCACTAAATCTTGAGTACTGTTAGACATGAAACCTACTATTTAGCTGTGCACTATACCTGTTCAATGTACTTGTTAAAAATTCAATCCAATTCAAAACTACTTTATTTATCCAAAAGGGAAATCAAAATGAAATTAAATAAAATGAAAGGTCACATAAATATTCTGCTATTTACAAATTCAATTACAACTCTATGTTAACAAAAAAAAAAAACAGAAACATTTAAAAGCAAGATTTTGTTTGACCTCTGCCAAACATCTGCTGGACATGTGGAGACACATTAGAGGCACAGATATGAGAAACACGCAGGCCACATCAAAGCTAGTTTCTACGTACACACTGCAAACAGGCTGATCGGTAATGGAGTGGCCCATTTTACTGAGTGATACAGTAAAAAAGAAAAAAAAAATCACACTGACTGATGTTAAATTAGAATAAATGCTTCATGCTTTAGATCAGTCAGAGTTATTAGACTGTTTGATTAGCTTAATACCAGAATAGATATACGTATAAAAATAATTTACAAATTCAAAATTCTAGGTTTACATATATTTTCTTTGTATTTGGTAGAATTACATTTCAAGCTAACTGACACTTCTACAAGCTTCTCACAATTGTTTGCTGAATGTTTGTCCCATTCCATCAATCAGGTCTGCCTTGGTTATACCTCTTCTTTCTTCCCTCCATTTTTCAATAAGCCTAAGCTATGTCGACTCAGTAACTGATGCTAATTGGGTTATGTGCATAGGGTTGATTTTCAATTAAAAGACCTATTTTGGCCCAAGCTTCAACTTCCTGTCTGTGTTAAGGAGAATTCAAGAACATTATGTTCTTTTTCAATGCTACCGTGTATTTTGTATAGTGCACCGGACCCTCCTGAAGCAAAATACCTCTGAAACATGATGGAGAAACGTTATTTACATACTTCAAATAAGCTTAATCAAACCAAAGGACATGTATCTAGATCTGAGTGATTAATGCATGAAATAAAAATCGATTATTTCGCCTGAAAAACTCATTTTACCAGCTAAACAGCATCAGTTTGATGCTGTTTTGGAGCCCAAACTTTAAACTAAAATCAGTTCACCCCTGTGTTAAAGAACTGGGTTTTATAAAACAGACATTTTTTGGACATTCCAAGGGTTTTCTTTTATTTGCATGTATTTGTGGCAACTTCAGACATGTGGATATTGTAACTAAGGATGATCAAGATCTATGAAGGTCCCCAGTTTTCTTTCTGCTACCTTGGCTCTTTTTTTTTTTTTTTTAACCTTATCCTACCCCCTCTCTCATACCCCCTTTCCTGTCAGCCTACTGTCAGAAAAACGAGCCACTAGTGCCGTAAAATGCTCAAAAATTAAGAAATGATGTTGTGAAAACCGATTTGAGTTGATAAGGGAGAGGGAAAATGAGACTACCATTCTGACACTGAATGTAAAAATGTTTCACTTGTTTTTTCCATCTCCTGTTTCGGTTAAAAGGTAAAAATGAAGAATATACAACCCTGATACAAAAAGAAAGTTGAAATGAAAAATGTATGAAAGCTGTAAACATAAATAGTAACATAGATTGGAAACGTTCTCAACCTTACAAGTTATTTCAGTTAAAAACTAACAAAAAAAACAACCTCACAAAAGTGGCTAATTAAGTCCATTATCGCTTCCTCTCTCTTTCCTGTCATCATCAGGAGAACAGCGCTTGGATCTTAGCATCTTATCTTCATTGGTTTCCTTAATCCAAGAGTGATATGTGATCGATATCAAAGGTAAAACTTTCCACTGAGGATGTTCTGAAGAAGAAGACTCTCCAGGAAACCATGACGCACTCTGAGGGCAGAGCTGTTTTTACGGGGATTTTGTCTCCCTGAGGTATTTCTCATAGTTTACTCTTCTCCTCCTCGCTACGCAGACGCTTTATCTCAGAAAGGAGCACATTAGTACCGTCTGATTATTAAAAGAAGATTTTTGAAAGTTGAGGATGAAACTGGTTCTTCTTCTTGCTGTAGCCTGCCTCGCCTTACATAACGGAAAAGGTAGGTTCATTATTAGTTTGAACGACTTCGCAGCTTTATAAAGAAAGAGGACAACCTGCGCTGTAAATAATAAGAAGCTTATATGTGGTTTAAATTTGGTTTATTTGTAATGTATTCCCAAAACAGCTTTATTGAGAAAAAAGGAGCGACTCCAGACATACATTTTGGGGTCTGTTTATGATAAAGGGAAGGGACTACTTTTATTTTTTTCCTCGTAACGCATGTGTTGCGCAAGCATAATTAAATTACTATAAATTACATTGGCTCAGTTCACCATCCTCTGAAAGAAGCGGATAAAAAGCTGCTTGGTATCCAGTTCTCCAACAGTCACACAGCCTGTTTTTTTAATAACACATCATCGTGGTCAAAATATGCTCATTTCGCAGCCTGATCTAGATCAAGTTGAAACGGAAAGACTAAATATGATTCGGTTTCCGAGTTAGGTTTCGATGAAGCTTGTTGAGAGCTGTTGATCTGTGAAAGGAACATTTAAGGTTTTCTGTCAAGAGAATGGAAACTCCGTAGGATAAGGAAACCTCTATTAGCTATTGTTTATTTTATAGGCTATACAAGAGGGGATTTTTCTCTTTTCCTTATACGCCCTAAGGCCAAACTTGATATGAAGCCAAATATAACATTTACGGACAATTAAATATAGTGAACAAAGTCTAAATTCCTTTTATTGTCTTTATGCTTTTTGTTGGATGATGATTTGAACTTTTGTAACTGGGTGAACAGAAAGGTTTTATTTGCTGAAAGTAAAGATTCTATCTAAAAAGATATTAAACTTAGATGTTAATTAATCTCTTCAAATAATTAATCAATCGAGACTAAAATAAGGTACATGACAGGTACAAATTGATGCTTAATTTTCTAAGTCTTACTGTCTTCTATCTGAAACGATCTTCAATGTCTTCTTTACTGAATGCAGTTAAAGGATTCTCAGCTGTCCCATTAAACAAAGGAAGTGTCCTGTATTTAGAAACATAATTAGGTGTCTAATTTAATTTAGGTTTGATTTAGATTATTACAAAATAAATTCACACACACAAGAAAAGGCAGAAATAAATTCATTAATGCGGGTAGGGGAGAAGACAACGCCAGGCCAACAAGTGTTGGTCATTTATTTTTTACTGAGTTGGCCATCAGCTCTGTTGTGGATTATATGATGTAAAAAAAATCAAGCATGGACTGTATGAACCCCTAATTAAATTTTGTTTTGGGCTTCCAACCCTTTTCGGGCAGCTCTACCTTAAAAGAATAACAATAGACTTTAATGTATAACTGTTTTTTTTACCAGGATGACCTAATCCTTGCCTAAAATTTCTCAACATCCACAAAGCTTGCATAAATCGTCAACAGACTCCACACATGATTCAATGACAAAAAAACACATCATGCTCCTCCTGAGGACTGGACACTTCAGGGATGAAACAACTAAAAGCTGTTTGTGCAAGAGTAGCTCAACAAGTTTCAGCAACAGACCAGCTCTGTTAGCAGCTTGCAGAAATGTGTTGAGAAAAGCTGAGATGGTGCTGCTTCCTCTTTTTAGATATAACAGAAGGGAGTCAATACAGACACAGCAACCACTTTTTAGCCTTTTTTCCAGACTATTGCTGTAACATCCTGAAATGTAATAAAAATAGAACGGTCTAAAAGTAAGATTATACATTAAATGTTTTGTATAATACAATAAACAAAGTGAGACAATCTGTGAATTTGCTTCTACTTTTGTAGGAGCACCGGCAACCGCTGTTTACAAGTTTCTGAGATGTAATCCTGAGGGCGACAACGCCAACTGCAAGGTCCACCAGAGCACTGAGATACCATGGAGTCCAGATCTCCCATCCAAGCTGCCTGCTTCTGACGCAGACTATCTGTGAGTATTTAGCCTTTCAGTGAACGCTCACACCTTGCATAGGCAACTTTATCTCTCAGAATAAGTAATGAACCTCTTCATAGAAGTAAATGAATCAAATAATAAGAAAAAAATTCTACCAAATAGTGCAACTGTCAGCCAAATGCAGATGTAAAATTGCTGATGTTGCATTGGATCTTTTACCTTGGCTCCTAAGGCAGCCTGATCTGTGCGTGTTTGCTTGTGTGCATTCATGTGATCTATGCTTGACACTGGACTTAAGTGTGAGGTTCACGGCCAAGAAAGGCAAAAATAGAGGGCTACGTGGAGGGCTAAAGACAGAGACAGACAGAAAACCAGAGAGACGAAAGCTGGAGCAAAACAGCAAATATTTCAAAAGCTTGTAGTTTTTAATCAGATGTGCACAAAAATGTATGATTTAATTAAAAGAAGTTGATCTAAAGCTTTTGATTCGTTTGTTCTGCATAAGTATTTTTCCATTGATTGAAAATTATTTAAAATTTGTGCGCCTTGGAAATTTGACAGATTTTTGTCATTATGTGTGTTATTACAAAATAGAAGTTGTCTATGTCTTCAAACCATTAGGAAGCCTTGAAATATGCTTTATTAGACTTCTGTGGTGATCAAATAAAGGCTGCAAATAAACTGAATGTTATTTTTTTATATCAATAAAAGTGTGGGGATGTAATGTAGGGACTGTTATGGTAAAAGATGTTTATGAAAGCAAGCAGAAGCTTTGCATCATCTACATATCAGTTCAGAGGCTGACATATTTTATAAAGTTGCATAAATTCCTCCCATTTTATGCATTTAGTGTTACTGTCGTATCTAATGCTTGTTCTTCTAGTCTAGACTATGTATATACATCATCGCACTTTTTTTCAATCTTTTGATCTGCAGGATGATGGTTTGATAAGTATGTGATGAGTCATGATAAAAAAAACATCAGGGATTTAAGAAATTATCACATTCGTTTAGCAGTTTATATCATAAACTTATACAATAACTCACATGATCAGAGTTGCTTGCAAAAGTATCCATAGTAACTGAACCTTTACTTTTTGCAGTTTGACATTTCAAAACCAAAAAAGATCCACTGCTTTAGGAGAGGAAACCTGTCGACACAACAATGATTCATTTTGCAAAACAGAACTTTTTTGGTGTACATGCAAACGATACATTGGGTGGAAAAGAAGCCATCTGTACTCTGAAACATGGTGGTGGCAGTATTATGTTATGCTGATGAACTTTAGGGGCTGGAAAAATACATGAGGAAAGAGCAAAAGAAGGGCAATCATCATAAACATCCAGAGCCACAATTGGATGGTTTAGAGACGATATCTGTATGTTAGAATAGTCCAATCATGGTCCTAAATTAAATTGAAATGATAATCTGAGGCAAGATTTGGAAGGTTTACAGACAATCTTCATTCAGGTTGAAAAAGAATCAACAAAAAACATTTAATATCTAGATCTGCAAAGCTGGTAGGGATATAGCCTAAAAGACTGTTGCTGTGTGGTAGCCAATACAGGATGTCTACAGGGGGGATGAATGCCCAGAACATGACTTAACATTGCTTTGGTTTTTGCAAAACATTGAACTGCAAAGAGATTCAGTAATTATTCACCGAATAGAAATGTTCAAACATCTCTTATAGACAAGCCAAAGCATGTTTTAATTTTATCTTTGTGTTGGAACGGTACACTTGTAGTTCTTTTGAGGTTAAAAAGAAAATTATTAATTAAATATTTCAAGGCTAGGGAATGACACGTGGAGAAAAATATTTTATTTTTAGCCATTAAAGAAGCCCTCATTTGGATCTATATGTTCTAAAATGTTCTTTATTTATCTAATCCAGCTTCAAAATTCCCCTGCACTATTCTATAGCGTAATTGCTTAACACAGTTGATCAATCTTGATCTTAACCCACAGTTTCCTCTTTAAAAGTTCCTCTTAACCACCAATCTTTTTTCTGATACTACTTATGTAGTTTGAAGGACTGTTTTTAAAAAACAAGAAGCACAGACTGCACTTTTTTCAAGATTTAAAGTCAGATGTACAGAGTGCGGTGAACTTGTACTACAGAGACAAAATGATAAAACGAGTAACATTTAGGGGTGTACAAGTCCAATGCAAAGAATTAATAAAGAACACTGTTCAATTTAATGATTAAGAGTATTGCTATGTTTTGAAATGTTTCTGAATCAGAGTGGTTACTCTGTGATTGCTGACTAAGACTTTATGACAGACATTACCATTCCTGCTGTGCTGCAGAGGTTTCTCAGAAAGGTGAAATCAGATTACAGCTCAGGAAGTGACTAAAAATAAAAGACGTTTGTTCATCTAACTTTGTCTGGATCACTAAAGTTTTCTATTCTGGGTTCTCTTGTTGTTTTCTGACGTGTGGGGTCTATCTGGAGCCTTTCACAGCACTGAAGTCCTCCACAGTTTCTCAACTAACTTTGAACAGGAAGTAAGAGGAAATGTTTGGAGGAAGTGGGCTGCAACAGTTCGTGGGCTGCTACTTCTGGTCTATTGTTTCTTTGCTGTTTTTGTCCCTGGGTAGTCAGATACTAAAGCTTGAACAGTAACAGCTAAGCTTGTATAATGTGGAGCTATGAAGAAACACTTTAAAAATGTATTTAAGGAAAGGCATCTTCTTCCATCTGTTGTTTCTAACCTGTTTAGTTCCGATTTAATGTCTCAATGATTTACTAATAATACACTGCAAAAAAAAGTTGTGTCCACAGAAGACATGATGTTGATGATGATGTCATGGTCTGAACAACCTTTTTTTTTGCTCTATGAATTTAAAAAAAGTGAAAGAAAAAGAAAATCTGATATTATATTAAAAATATATATGTATGTATATTTTGTTTCTATAATTTTCAAAGTGAAAGATTAGATGAGGTTAATGTAAGATAATACTAAGAGCAAATATTTGCATTAAAAACTGTGAGTTACAATATTTTTGACCTAAGATTTGTTTGTCACTGGTGACTGAGAAGAGGCGGCAGTAATATTCAACAAAACTCCCCACCACACTGGTACTGGGAACCTGTTCTTTAATTCAACTCACTCTTCATAAACAACACAATGTCTAGTTAAACAGCTGTTGTCTCATCATAGATGTAGCAAACAGAGTCCATCCAACCCCATAATAGTAGCTGTGACTTTGGGAAATGAAAATATAGAGTCTATCTCACTGTTGAGACATCTATCAATAAGCACAGAGGATAGTGGTGCATACTTGTGGTCAGTGCTAATCAGTAGCTGTAGCCGTCTTAAAGAGACACAACATATTTACAACTGCTATATTTTCTACACCAAGATTAATAATGGTCCCTAAACACTGAGAGGCTCCTGTGTGTCAGAACAAATGAAAAGAGAAAAGAGGAAAGACACACAAAAAAAATATTAGCTGGAAATAAAGAAAGCAAGTTTATAAAATTTAAACTCAAACTTTTACCTTAGATGTCACACGTCACTCTTGAGTTAAGGAAACCAATGGAAATGTGGTTCATCAGACTGAAAAGAAAAATCCACCAATTTTATATTATTAAATTATTCAAGTAACAAAACTGTGTTTAAGCAAAAGATAATGACACTGACAGCAATCATAATTGACTGGGCAGTGTTCTATGTAAACATCTTGAGGATGAACCTAATTAACAGCTTTAGATCCTCAACTTTGGTTACATAGCAGGAATATTTCAAAAACACGCCTGCAAGTCTATTTCTGAAAGAGAAGGTTTTAGAGTTTAGTTGGATTCAGTTGAGTTTGAGTTTGAGTTTACCGAATGTAGTGTATTAAAATCAAACAAATGTATAAATACAGATAATAAGAAAAAAAGACAAATCAATAGTAGTAATGTATAAGAATATTTACACATTCAAAGGACTGGGTAGAAGTATAGACTTTGTTTTAAACCTGCTCCTTTACAGCAGCAATATCATCCAATCAATTTCTAACACTGTTATCTTGGTTATAATGTTCTCTCCTGTCAACTAGCTTCTTTATCTATGGATACTACAATGACTTCCTACTTGCATGCTAATATATCAAGAATCAGCATTGCTATTTGCATGCAAATATAGAGTAATACAATAATAACCAGAAGTTACAACAACAATGGTATTAGTAGTTATAACTGAGTAATTATTTTCATATTCCTATGCAGTAATCACTATCTTCTTAAATAACATTTAATGTTTTTATGTTCCTCTTCATTTAAGAATTTTATATTATACATGTGTCCCTCAAATTTTTGAATACTCTGTGGTAACAAATTGTTTTCGATTTGAAATGAAACAATAACTGTTTGTGATTGCCCCATGTCAGCAAATATTAACGATTCAATAAGTTGCTCAGTCGAGAATTTGGGGGTAAATATGAGTGAAATTTTATAGCATGAACTTAAATAGATCATTGAGCTTTAAAAACTATCCAGTGTGGCAAAATTAAAGAAATTCTACAAAGAGGAGTGAGACAAATATCCCAAGTCTTAAATTAAATCATGTTTATAGACTGCTTTTCGTATTTAGTCGTGTTATCGTTGTCTGACACAAAGGCAACAAATATTTGTTTTTAAATTAAGTAAGCAAATACTTTTTCCCAGCACTGGAACAGCTAAGATCCCAAATAACTTCACCTGTTTCTACTAGGCTTTTCTTGTAGTTAGAAAGTTATCAGTCTAAGAGGTACTCAGCATGTTTTAGGGCCTCATTAGTTTTTTTGCCCTCTTTAATTGTGTAAACATGAATATATTTCTACTTAGGTTTGATAAAAGGTGTAGAAGTAGAGCAGAAAACAAGCTAATAGACTTGAATAGTGTTTCATGAGAACTCATATTTAGCAAGAGCCAATGTGTGAAGTGTGAAAAAGAATTATGGTTTACACTTGGCTTACTAATGTCTTCATTAAACAGAGTAAAACCCAACAGCCCACTTGACTTATATTTCTAGTGTCAAAAAACATGCCCTTCCTATTCCTGTATATCCAAAAATATATACAGTGTTAGCTTTTTTTCTATTAACATTTCAAATGAAAGTTTGACACTGAAAATGTCAAAGTTTGTTTCATCCTCTGTTTAGTAAAACCTATTACTTATTTGAAGGAAATTATTTTCAGCTAAAAAAGAAATAGCAATATTCATCAAATAGACCTGCAGTTACAATTTGTAGGTCATGCAAGTGCTGTTTGAAAAATATTTTTAAATAACTTGAAGGAAATTTGTAAAATCCGTATCATTTTTATGACAACAGAAGGATAGATTCCCTGAATTATACAGCAAATCACTCATGGAGTTTATCATGAAAAAATAGTAACATTAAATGAAAATCAGAGAAACCATTAAAACAAGGTTGGGGGAAATCAACTGAGAAAATGACAAGAAACATGCTCTTACTAAAGCGGTAGACTTTGTGTAGCTTAGTGAAAAGCATTATTTTAGTAATCCTGTAATTAATAACCTTAGATGAATTGTATTTTCACTTATTGTAGTCTATGGGTCACCTCTGCCACTACTGAAGCTCCAACAAATGTGTGCATTCACCTTGAACCCACAGTAGTGCAGTCAAAATAAACTTAAGTGGTTTGTTTGCAAGCATGTGAGGACCGGAAGTAGCATTGGTTAGGGATGGTTTGCAAGCCGTTAACAGCAGTCAATCGATACACAGAAGGAATACTTTATTTTTCTGTCTCACTGCTAAAAGCATGTAGAAATAATTAATGTTATTTTTCCTTAAACTTTAAATAAACAGATCAGAAAGCAAAGCAAAATCTATATATATATATATATATATATATAATTAATCGTGATTTTAATTCTCTTTGCAGAGAGTCACAACAAGTTGACAGTGAGGACGCTCCATCAATGATGGATGGACCCTCACAGCTGGAAGAGGAAGATACACCAATGAGGGCTGAAGATGGAGAGTCACCAATGTTTTTCCCAGAAGATGAAGGCTCCGGTTATGAAGGTTCTGCAACAGATTACTTTCCTATTGCTGATGAGGCCAAAGATCCTGAAAATGAGACAGGCTCCGGTGAATCTTGGACAGACTCTGTTCTATACAAAGGTATCATAGTTGTGTTTACAATTTTGAAATAATTCACTTTTTTCCTTCTTTTGATATTTCATATAGTGTTGTCTGTCTTTATCTCCTTGTTTTTTTAGTTGGGAATATGAGGAGCATCCCAGGTGAAGAGGCAAAGCCAACAGAGCAGGACCTTGAAGAAGACCACCTTCTGAAGATGTAAACTTAAAAAAAAAAGTCAACCATTGCAACTTAACAGCTAAAGCAAAAGCAACAGTGCATCACCACCTGCTGGAGAGAAATTGAACTTGCAGAGGCCAAATGTCTATTTTGGATTATATAACTAAATGTTACGGGTTATTTTTTAATAAAAAAATATCCTAAGAATTTTATTTCCTTTGCAAAACGGCTGCTGTTTTATAAAAATGCCTTAGTAGTCATCCATGGAGTGTAAATTTGGTGAGGTCTAAACTCTGCTTCATCTATATCGTTGTTTCATTTTTGTATAAAGAAAGAATACATCATGCTTTGTAAGGTAAAAGAAAGATGCTTTTAAAAAATTGCCAGTTCAATAGCATAATACTGTTTTCACCGCATTGCTCATTTTCCAGCCACTCCTGCCATCTTTGGATCAATTAACAAACAGAAGAGAAAACTTAATTTATACTTTTTTTTATCCAAATCAAAAGGGCATTAAACATTATTTTGAATGAGCAAACCTTGTGGACATAACCCCCCCAATGAAATAGTTCATGAGTTCACAATCAATAATTAATATCAGCTTAATATGTGTAAAATAAATATACCAACATTTTTGCAATTATATGTATATTGTTCCAGTTGTTTTTTTTCACCTTGCTCAATATGCATTTGAGATATTTCAATCAATAAGGGATATAATAAATTTTTTAAAGGAATATGATGTCTCTTATTAACATCAGTGTTTTAAACTAGAATGTTTTCTGCTCTTTCTTCTTTGCTTTTAAGTTAAGGCTGATTTACAGGGCAGGGTTTTATAATAGTTGGCTGATTTTTAAAGTCTGAAAGATACCACTTACAAAGATTAAAAGTCATTGATAAAAAATATTGGCTCCCACAGCAGAGTGTTCGACCTGACAGCAAGCACTGCACATCATCCACAAACAGATTTAATAGAGCTGATCTAAATTTCCTTACTGAAATTTCTAATAATTTGCCAAACTGGATCAGATCTTAAATGTCATTACTTTATTGTTTAGCAGTTAAAGATTTAAGTTTACACAAATCATATGTGAAATTTGACAAGTCTTCATTCTCAGGCCTCTTTTATTCGATTTCTAGAGATTTTCCATGTCACAGAGTACATAGTTCTACAAAAAAGGTTTGATTTGCCGATAAATAACTATTTATATGTGCCAATAAGTTAATGATTTTTTATTTAAATTACTTTATTCTAGATCAACCTTCATAACAGGAACTAATTTCCAAATAGTTCTGTTTTTGTCAGTTATTGTTTAGTGAATACCATCCTTGCAACGTGTAGTATTATAAAACAAAAGATGAAGAAATGAAATTGCAACTTATGTTCGCAAACAGCAAGTATTGCTCATATTTGAAGAATGAATATGAAAAATTGTATTAAAAAAAATTCTTTACCTTTAAAATGTCTGAATAAAAAAACTCTTTAACTAAGCTGGTAAAATGAATCTAGCTTCCTGGCAACCTGTCCAGAGTGTGACCTGTCTGTCGCCCAAAGACTGCGGAAGATAGGTACCAGCCCCCCACCCCCCCCCCATGACCCTGACGGACAGGTGTTAAGAGATGGATGGAGGAAATTCAACTGGCTAATAAAATGCAAGAACTAATAGATTACTGAAAAAGGGAACCCATAGTAGGACTGAAACCACTAACAAATAAATTGATGCAATGATATCACAGTTAAGTGTGAATATTTATGATTAAGAGCAAAAAATTGTTTTCATTTATTTGGATTAAACCAAAATTAGTTTTGAAATAAATTTATTACGACAATTGATGTGTGTTCAAACAACTAGTTCACAATGCAAGCAAAAGAGAAAAGACAATATTGTTATGTTGGAAAGAACACTTATAAAAAAAAATTACAGATCAATAAGCTTTCAGAGAATTAAATGTAAATCACTAATCCACTAGTCAACATGAGACGTAATAGATGACTCAAATGGCAGATGAAACAGTTGTAAACTCACTGTTTGGCAAACGGCAGCAGGCATGATGATAATCTATCCAGAGTTAACAGCTTGAGAGAAAACCACAAACTTATAGGTTCAGGTATGGGAGCTACTGGGGCGCTTCACAGCTCAGTGTGAAGTGGCTAGAATGAGAATCTGCTTTTCCACATCAAGAGGAGTATGCTGATGTAGCTCAGACATGTATTTTGGATCCCCTGTACGCCTCCTTCGGAAGGTTTTCTAGGGATGTCCCACTGTGAGAAGGCTCAAGGGACAACCCAGGACACCCTGAGGGGACTATGTCTCTCTGCTGGCCTGGGTTTGACTTGAGCACCTAGTCTTGGGCTGGACTAAGTGTCTGGGGAGAGGGAAGTCTCTGATGAGACTGCTGCCCCCGGTACCAGGCCCCAGATGAGGTGGAAGAAAACATGTATGAGTATATAACCCCTTCACCATCACTACACCCCTAATATGGACACTCTTAATGTTACATTGGCAAAACATATCAGCAATCACTGATGTAGTACTTTATATCAGCTCATTTTGTGATGGTCGCAGCAAGGGTCGTACTTAGCGCTGTCACTTCATCCAGGGGATCCTCTGGTAGCACCTTACTTAACTTTGCTAGTCTATGCCTGGGTTAACAAGTTCTTACATGACCTGTGATCTTATTTCTTAGGTCGGTGGTTCTCCAGTTCAGTTGTTCTGGCATAATTGGGGCTTGATACCCAATAATGGGGCTGACCTTGTGTCTCATTGACATACTTTGCATGTGTTGTATCTCCAGGCACACTAACTGTGAAAACAGCTGCCGTTTGTGAATGTTGGAACTCTGAGCTACTTGGTGTTTAGTTGTTAGTTAAGACTGTAGGTATTAAAGCATTCATAGTTCTCTCAGTCTTTTCATATAGCCCACCTGGTTAGGGTTACTGGAGTAGTTGCATTATAACAGTGCCTTATTATGCCTTATTCCATGTCCATTGTCTTTTTGCTCCACTGGCCTACTTGTCATCATCGTGCCCTGGTCCCTTAACACTTTCACGTAGACCTTGTATGACCAGGCGATATCTGAGGTTCTATGTTTACTTGCTCTCATATTATGAGGTAGGGATATAGCCTTGATTGTGTTGCCCAAGGATGATGTTATAAGCCTATATATATAACCCCATGACATTAATGCCTCTTAATGATTGGAGCAGATTCTTTGTGGGGGGGGTTTGAGGAGTGATCTTTTTGATTTATGTTTTCAAGCCTCACTGGCCGATGTTTAACTCTCAACTCCTCCATTATTGTTTTTGGAATCTAGTCAAAAGTAGATGCCAAATCACTTGCATAGTTTAAACATCCTTTCACCCAGCATTAAATAACCACAGCACGCTTTGTTTAAGATAAAAATAAAATTAATAGTCTCTAGTAGTCAAGTTTGCTAAGCTGTTTTCAAATGACCACCATGTTGATTCTAACTATTAACGAGGTGATTAGGGGCAGATGGAATCCAGATTCCTTCAGGAAGCAAAAAGAGGAGAAGAGTACCCAGAGCGAACCCACGTATGCTCGGTGAGACCATGCAAACTCCATTCAGAAAGACCCCAGACCGAACCCAGAACCTTCTTGCTGCAACAGTGCTACCCACTGCGTCACAGTGGTGCCCCCAGCTCCTTTTTCTAGCTCCTAATTTCACCTTTCACAGTAAGAACATTAAGCATGCCATTCAGGGTAGGAAGGAAATCTGAACTACTATGCTGAATTTGACAGACTTCAGCCTTATGGAATTCATTACAAGATGGACATGCAAATAAATTACGCTTTTCAAATTGGGACCACAGTGTCCAGTGGGCTGGGCCTATCCATGCTGCAACACAAAGGATTGTGGGCAACCGCAGTGCTCCTAGATGCAGCTGGGAATGTCAGCAGGTCCTAATGGTAACTGGTTTGGCAATGGGAAGCAACCTACTTCCCCAGCTTCCTCTTTCTCTTACTGCCAGCAACAATAATACCAACTTATGATGCAATACCACCTTGACGTAATTGTCCTCATCTATTAGAAGCATTCAGACTGAACCTGTGACTCGTTAAGGCCTGAATTTGATAGGTGGCCAGTAGCCCAATCAGTATGCTAGGTCCTGCTGAAAAGCCCTCTTTTCCCCTAAAAGATTTGGATCAGTCCCAGAGTAACAATGCGTAGAACTAAATTTGAGTGATGATGGTGATGCTGATGATGATGATGGCGACGATGATGAAAAATGGCTTTTATAAGGTACAATTGTTTACCCCCTTCATTTCACAGTTTTGAAAAAGAGGGCTTTTTTAATTTATTTTTCATTAAAAATTAATTCAGCAAAACAGTACGATTTTTTAATAAATCTCGTTAGTTCAGAAGTAAACAGAACATTGTTATTTATTTGTTATAATTGATGTCGTTAATTCAGAAAAACAATTTTTTTTAATTTATTTTGTAAAAATATCTCGTTAATTCAGAAAAACAGACCAATTTCCTTCTTGTTCTACGTGAATGCAACACTCTTACGTAGTTTAAAACCCATTTTTCTACTTTAAATTAATTTGCATTTAACATTTTTTCCTCAGAAAGTCGGCGTTTATCTACGATGTTTTGTCTTTCCTGACTCCGCCCACACTCATGGTCTTGTGACGGGAAATCTGCTACTACGCTCCACCCCCTTGCAGACTGTCAGGCCAAACAGAGGGAGGCTAGCTGTTAGCTTCAACTGGCAAGACGGCAAGATGGTGAGTCAAAAACCGAGCTTGAGTCTTAGGAAAACACGGCAGGGACTACTTTTGAAATTAAAAGTAACAAAAAAAAAAAAACCCATTAAGCACACAAGGGACTCTGCAGTGTATTTGACATGAGAAATATAACTCTGTCAGAGAAGGTTTTGGGGGTTTGGCTAATTAGCATCGGAATTAAGCCGTTTTTATCAAATGTTTAAAGCTTTCTAACAACTCACCAGGTTTTAAAATGGTGTTTAAAGACAGTTTTATTAGTAACAGCTTTATTAATTTTCCTACAATTGACGTGTGGATGCAGTAACTTAGTTTTAGCAAATGGTGCTTTGGTTAGCACTCTGGAATGTGAAGTTAAAATGTCACATGCACTCGCATAACTGCATTAGTCCTTTACGTTTGCTACAAGAAATCAATAATCTTTGTCCTCCTTAACGATCATGAACATTTTTTTTCTGTGTTGTAAGTACTTTTCTCCAGTGACTGCAGTATAGTGTCGATAACTCCTGTGTAGCTGACTGAGTTTATATTTCTCCTGACATCCTAATGACTGAGCTCACACTTCCAGATGTTTAGCTTCTGCATGCTTCAGCGAGTGTTAATGCAGCTGGTGACGATCGCTGTTGTTGAGGCAATATCAGAGGCTGTCATTGTCTTTAAGTCTGACTTTGCAGTTTGGGGGATTTGATAGGTTCATATTTTCTCAGACTTTAAAGGGCAAACATAAGTAAGTGTGGTGTTACAGTATGTAAAAAAAAAAAAAAAGATTGCAATAAGATGAAAAAGTATTTAGCAGTCAATAACTGTTATTAACAATATTCCATATTTTTATGTTAATATAGATTCTGCACATTCCTTATGCTTATTTTGGTTCTCTATTTGAGTGAGAAATATTTATTGTGTTTTCTCTTGATTCCAGAGTTTTCTGAGAGGATTATTTGGGCCTGTATGTGAGATAGACGTGGTGCTGAATGATGCAGAAAATAGAAAAACTGCAGACCTGAAGACAGAAGATGGAAAAGTGGAGAAACACTATTTGTTCTATGATGGAGAGTCGGTATCTGGAAAGGTAAACATACGTATCCTATACATGTTTTATTATTTTGTATCTGATAAGAAAAGAAAGAGTTTGTACCCATATAGTTAAACCATGATGTAGGAGTTTGTGTTGTGAATTATAACAATTAAATGGTCATAAAAAAGCTAAAATCAGCAATTCTGATACCCATTTGAAGCTGTTGAAAACTTCAAGATATGCTTGAAAGTGATTCCTGATGGAACCAAAAATTTTCTTGTATTTAAGATTATTTATTAGAGTCAAACAATCAAGTTTTCCTGCACTACATTCTGAGTATAACATGGAAATGTACTTTGAATAGTTTGAAGTCAAGTATTCAATTTCCCCCTGTAGGGGTAGGAATTGAGGCATGGTCAGATAAAGAGCAAATTAAACTGGGAAGGGACAAAATGATAAAAGAAAAAAGGATTTTAAACTGTAATTACAGAGCCATAACTTTTCTGCTGAAAAGAGATAGAGATGGATTCCCTGGAAATATCACAGCTGTTTGGGGATTTTTTCTCAAACACCTTATAGATTAAAAACATATAAGGCTATTTTGAAATATCACATTAGTTACTGTGACTTTTAATTGCACATTTCTAAAAGGCAACCAGTCCAGAAAAAAACAAATAGAAACCTGTAATGAACCTTGATAACTTACATTTGGTTTGTCCAACAGCAACAGTGTTGAGCTTCTAAGGTTTGTTGACTAATAATTTTCCCTCTGCAGGTGAATCTAAACGTGAAGCAGGGAGGGAAACGGTTGGAGCATCAAGGGATCCGCATCGAGTTTGTTGGACAGATAGGTGAGACTATTGGGGCAGATTTATAACCAGACTTGTGTTGTTTTTGATTGACTGTGTTCAGTTGTTGTAATGTTTATGGCCACTTAGCCTAAAATACCTAACACCTCTCCAAATTAAAATCCATGCTTCTTTTGCATCTCGGCTCTTTGTTAAGGACACAGGTTGGAATTCATCAAGAGTTATATTTCTTAAAAATCGACCTGGTAAAAGGTTGTAGCTTTACGTATAATACAGAAAAATAAGAATTTTTTTCTTTTTTGTGTGTGTGTGTCTTGCCGTAATGTTTATTTTGAAAATGAAGTCTGGGAGAGCCGTAGTTTACAGGAATGAGCTAAATGACACAATTAAACAGTAGACTTTGCTCAGGACCATTTAAACTTCATCTGACAAAACAACACCTGCAAAAATGAGGATGTTACACCTGTTTAAATCTGACTATACCCACACATTTTTTTTGTAGACATTTTTAAATATTCTTGACGTTCTCTGGGTTTCAGTTGTGTTCATTTTTCTCTGACTGCTCGTTTAATCAATAAAAGCGATTAATCACATTTTTTTTTTTTTTGGATTCTGAAGATTTAACTTGGGGGAAAATCGTGATTTTTTTTTATTTTTATTTTTTTCAACAATCCACTCCCTGGGCTTTCACAGCTCAGAGTGACATCAATTCATCACCTTTCATTCTTAGATGATGTGTACTCATTGCTGATAAACTACCTCACCGTTTCCTACCACTAACTGCAAATATTTATGTCATGATTTTAATGTTTGTTGTGAACCACGATTATTTATTGTCAGTTTAAATTAAAGTCACCTCCCAGAGCCTTGCTAGCTTTATTAGAAACTTAAAAAACAAAGGACTAATCAGATTTGGTAGTATTGAAGTGTAGATTAGATTTTTAAGTTATATCACCCGGCCCAGTCTTCTTCTTACTCGCCTTAAAGTGTGGATCAAAAGCTCCGCGGTGCTATAATTATCACGGTGCTGTTCAGTGGATGCTGTGGCACTGCACTTCCTGAACTCATTTTTTCTAACAGGTTTATGTTGTCTGGATGGATATAAGCTGAAAGACTCCAAACTAGGCTGGACTTATTTCTCTTGCAACTATAAGATGAAATCAGAAATGATGTTCATTTGAATGTTTTTGTCGTTTCTTGTTTCTTTTTTCTCGTCTCAGAAAAAGGCTGCAGATGAACGCTCTGTTTGTTGTGGTTCAAAATGGTTTACAGGTTTGAAAAGACAGGAAAGCAAACTTTCTGTCCATATGCAGGATGTCCTTCTGAAGCATGGCAGCCCAATAGGAAAAATATAATATATACATGTGCAGCCGGCGCGCAGCGACGGTTTTAACTGAACCACATTCCTGTCTGGAAATGTGTTTCTGTGTTGCTGTCGGTTTGGCTAGGTTTATCCACATGACAACATGTGGACAACAGTTTGATTAAACATGTGGTTGTCATGTGCAGGAATGTTACCCCCAACCAGAGGATTAGTTGTAGAGGCCTGGACTAAAGGAGCCTGAAAAATGACATAATACAGTTGTATAGTATATAGTCACTCTGCTGTATTATAGTTTCACCCAGGCCACTATTTGCCAGCCGTGTTTTCAATAAGGCAGACAGGCTGTCCATCGCTGCTTATTGTCATATTGGCTGGAGTTGCACCTGTTTGCTGTGTCTGTTTTACGTTTTATTAAACTGTGTTTTTCAGACAGCTGAATAAAATCCAAATTTGATCTATTTCTGTTTAGCAGTTCTACAGAAGTTCAGCTGATGAGTTTGCAGGAGGAGGTTTTCAGACAGTAAAGTCAAAGCAGAACGCAACTATATTCAAGATCAAAGAAACAGTGATGCTAATTTCTTTAATGTTCTTTTGCACAACATATGATCATTCTGCAAATATAGGATTATGCAAATTAAGTGGTACAATATGTAACAAAGTTTTGGACAGTTTGATGGGGTAAAAAAGCCATATTATTTTGTGAGTGGCTTATTAATCTATTCTCTTTTTTTTTTTTAGAGCTGTTCTCTGATAAGAGCAATACCCATGAGTTTGTGGACTTGGTGAAAGAGCTGGCGTTGCCTGGAGAACTAACCCAGAACAGAAGCTACGACTTTGAGTTCATGCAGGTGGAAAAGCCCTATGAGTCTTACACCGGAGCAAACGTCCGACTCAGGTAGAACAGCGACAGCCGGACTGAATCGGATTTAATTCTGTGCATTTGTTATATTCCAAAAATACAAATGCCTGGCCTGCTGGTCGCAGAGAGTTAGTCGTTGAACATTGCTCGAGCTTATCTTGGTTTGCTGCTCCAACGGGGGTGGGGGGGTCGTCAGTAAATATTGATAGGGGTTCTGTAGGGGTCTGTTCTGCTGAAAGCACAGAAATATGGGATTTTATTTTCCTTATGACGGCCAGAGCAGGTGAATGTAGGTAGTTGGGCTAAGTTATGGTGTTCAGAAAAAAAGTTTTTAAATATGGAAAGCAGATTTATTTTAAGCATCATTACAAATGCAGATAACAGACTTCTGTTTCTTATTCTCATCGTTCTTGATCTTGTATTTTTGTTCTCATCATTGATGGTAACAGCGGTTGTGGTGAGAATTGTGATTTATCTGAAAAATAAGAGTCTTATGGTTAATATTCAGTGGGAACATTTTTATCCTTTAAAATAGGATTGAATTAAATAGCTGTGCTGTTTTACTTTAATGATGCTGTTAAATGTAGCTAAAATAACCCATTTGATGATGATTAAGTTTTACTTATAGTACCGCGATCGTGGCTTCTGCTTGTAGGTAAAATTCATAGGACTGTAAGGGGTTTCTTAATATTCTTAATGTTTCATTTCCTTCAGTATTATTATTTGATACAGCTAATTATTGTTATAAAATGTTAACTTTATATCAGCAATCTATTATTTTAAAGCCCCAATACTCAATTAAACCAAGATAGGAATGCCTTGCCTGCTTTGTAGGGGTTGAGGACCCCAAGGTTTAACAATAAGTTTGTTTTTTTTCACAGATACTTCCTCCGGGTGACAATAGTTCGACCTTTGTCTGATTTAGTGAAGGAGTATGAGTTGATTGTTCACCAGCTGGCCACTTATCCAGACGTAAACAACTCCATTAAGATGGAGGTCGGCATTGAGGACTGTCTGCACATCGAGTTTGAATACAATAAATCCAAGTGAGATCTGCATTTGTTACACTCTAATTAATTGCATTTGGTTGTCAATTGGTGTGAGGAGGTTTCTCTGTTGGGACTGCCAGGTATCACCTGAAGGACGTGATAGTGGGAAAGATTTACTTCCTCCTGGTCCGGATCAAGATCCAGCACATGGAGCTGCAGCTCATCAAGAAGGAGATCACAGGCATTGGTATGAATCCAACTTGATCAACTTTAAGTTTCTGTTATTTTTTCATGTAAAAAAAGAGTCTCTAGAGGTTTACTGACCTTAGTTAACGAGTTTGTTTTTGCCTCTCTTAGGTCCTAGCACTACCACAGAGACAGAAACTGTTGCAAAGTATGAGATCATGGACGGTGCTCCAGTTAAAGGAGAATCGATTCCAATCAGACTTTTCCTTGCAGGTAAATCCTTCAGTCTTCCTAACAGATGTAGTGATCTACACTGACTGCAATGGTGCAACTTAGATCCCATGTTTTTGATTTTTTTTTTTTTTTTTTTTTGCTATGGATGTTCTACAAGCCTCCAGGGTTTCATTGTTTTCAGGATCTTGAAAGCTTTCAGGTTCAGAATCGAATGTCGTAGAGCTTCACTGTTATACTCGCATGCATGGACCTGCATGCTGGCTGCAACTCTCTCTTCCCTTCTGTGTGCCAGCAGACCCACTGTAAGAGTATTACCAACACCTAAAGCGCCGGAGTGAGAACGTCAGTGTCTTACTCGTGTTAAATGTAATGTAACCACAACTGAGAGCATCTGGGATTTTAAAGTTGCATTTTGCTAAACTGAAATTATCCTGAAAATATAATTCATTTTCCAGCCCTAGTTAACGTCACCTGTAGGCGTTTTTGTAACGCTGCCTCTGCTTTGCTGCAGGATATGACCTGACACCGACCATGAGGGATGTTAATAAGAAGTTCTCTGTTCGCTACTTTCTAAACCTGGTGCTGGTGGATGAGGAGGACAGGAGATACTTTAAACAGCAGGTCATTCACAGACATACTCAGAGACCATCTACAGTTGTTCACTGGTTTTAAAGAAGTTTAACAATCTTAATATTATTCACTCTATTTACTATAATCTATAAAGGATACAGTCAGATGCACCATTGTTATCCACCACAGTAGGTTTCTGTTTCAAAAGGCCCTTTTTGGGTCAAATAAATTTACTGTGAGTATTTTTAGGGTGTTGCTACTGAAAACCAAGGGATTTTAATTTCTTTAATACATTCAGTATTTTTAGGTTAAATTGCTCTGAAGTATGATGAAATGTCAATGATTTGGTTTTAGGGCTTCCTGAATTGTGTTATTTCTATGGTGAGACATTTTGCTGGCGAATTAAATTTTAGATTTAGATGTTTTAATCTTAGAAATCCTCACCAGTGTATCTAAATGTATTGTCTTTAATGACATGTCTAAGTTGAGATCTTTTATTTCGTAGTCGGAGAGGCAGCGAGGTTTTACCAGATTCCCAACTACAGCAGAACCCTGAGTCATCAGTTGAATTTGTTTTAATATCCTCCAGAAGAGTTTTCTATGGACTTTCCAGTTGTACTTTTTTGTTTCGTTTACTTTGAGTATAGCTCTTAACACCGTTTATGCATAAATCTGATTCTGATTGTACCTTATTTGTTGTCCTCTACTTTTTTGTTTAGGAGATTGTTTTGTGGAGAAAAGCTCCAGAGAAGCTGAGAAAAAGAAACTTTCACCAGCGCTACGAGTCTCCTGAACCCAGAAGCCAGCCGGTTCCTGCAGAGCAGCCGGAGATGTGAGGGTCACACCCAGAAGATCTGAAGGCCGATGCATCACAGCTCCTTTCTGCGAAACAGCCAGAGGTTTAAGGGCTGAAGCTGCTCTCTTCATGGACTGAGAAATGTCTGTAAAACACAAATACACAGAAGTTATCCTTAGACATCCTCTGCCCCCACAAACCCTGCTCACCATTTCACAGCTTCGGATGGAAGCTGCTACTACTCTCAGCCAGAACCGAAACACACAGATGCACATGAATGCAAAAAACACATGTCTGCTTAATACTGAATGTCAAAACTAAAATGAAAATCCTCCTAATTAAGAAAAAAAAGAGATGACCAAGTTAATTCTAGCTCCTGCAGACTATTAACATCCAAGCACACTCATGCATAAAGCCATACAGTCTCCGTCTGCTGAATACAAACTGGCCAGGCAGAAAACAGCACTTCTCCCCTCTGAATCCAGAGTTTCTGTTTTCAAATCCTCTCTGATTCTGGACTTTCTCTCACACTTTACATAAAACCAAACGCTACGTAGAGTCTGCATGAACTGCTCCTAAAACGAAAGGCTTCAAAGACCAGAAGAGGCGACGCTATGAGGCGACACCCATGTCCTCTATGTATGCGCACTACCTGACTGAGCTGGAGCGGCAAGGATTTCACAGCTGCTTTATTACTGTAAACAATGTTGCAGCAGTTTACAGACTTATCAGCAGCCGTCTGATTTAATTGGGGAGTCGAGTGCAATAAGTGTCCACAACAATATAAAACCCACAATATATTTCTGACAGAGGAAAACCAATTCCACCTCTGCTTCTGTGGTTACTGTACACAACTGAATAAATTCATAAAAATATTAAGTGATTTAATGATTTATCTTAAGGTGATTAATTTAGGTTAAATAATCTGCAGGTAAGTTTTTTTTTTTTTTTTTTTTTACATAACTGAGAAAAACATTTCTTTCTGCTCAGATGAGCACATTATGTTACTACAATTGTCTGTCATGTCAGCAGAATCTTGTTAAAATATATTCATGGTTATAACACGATTGTTAGCGTCTGGGCGTCACTTTGTGTTAGATCTTCCAGTGCTGTCTTGTGTCTCAAATACTGTATGTATGCGAATCGTATTGTAAAAATGCGAAGCATTTCCTGGGTGTCGCTGCTGAAATTTCTGATAACTAATTTAATTAGAGTGAAGGCATTAAAGGATCACAATGTGAATTTGTTTATTGTATTCCCATTTTATTTCTGTCAGCAAACCAGTCCCTCATGGAGAAACGATTCATTTCAGCAGCTCAAAGATAGAAAGTTGCAGTTATGCAGCTGATTTTAGACTAAAAAATATTTTCCTGTTGTTGCTGTACAGCTGCCAGCCCGACCGTTCAGCCTGTATAATTACTGATCATGTTAGTCTTCAGGGGTTAAAGCTTTTTGAGCCCACTGGTGCGATATATATCCAGAATAATAATGTAATGAACAGTTTATGACTTCTGTTGTTAAAACAGGAAGGGATGTACTTTTCACATAACTGTAAATGCAACCATGTTCCACTGTGATGCTCAGACCTGCGGTTTAGGTCTCGCTTTAATGACACTGTTACCAGTCCCATGTGATTTTTGCCTCCAGCTCTGATCGGAGGACAGTTTGCACTTTGCTCTTCATGCTGTGCTTAATGTTGAAGGTAAATGTTTCCTGAAGTTATCATCACTCAAAGAACAACATGACCTCAGTTTTTCTGAGACTTTTTATTCTTTCTACTACACACTTTAATTCAGCTTTATATGTTTATTTATTGTTGTCTCTTTCACATTTGGACAGTTGCTTCATTTTTGCTGTTACATTTTTTTCCGATGGTGTATGAACAGATAGAGCAACAGTTCAGGTTTTCTCTGTCCATTTCTTCTGGTTTTGATCCTGTAATACGTGTCTATCATCTTTAGAAGGGGTGTAATTTATTGAAAAAAAAAAAAAACTTTTTTTCTGCTTAATCTTTCAGATGAAATTTGTTGGGTTTTTTTCCTGATGGTTAGAAGTTGTGAAAAAAAACTTCAAAGCCAACAGTCTCTGTCTCTTTGTTTTTTGCATGTTTGTCCACTCATGCCATCGTGTGACTGTGTGTATGAAATAATGTGTGTATATTCCATACACCAAACCTGAATATATATAGCCTAAATGAATCACGAATAAAGCAGATTTATATTGAACTTAGTTTGATTTATATTGAACTGATTTGGTCTGTTTTTGGAGCTTAATTAAAGACTGCTTTAAGGATTTCACAGCAGCATTTACTTTTATTCTATTTAAAGTAAGTTTTTTTTCTCTTAGTGTAATGTAGAAAAACTAATCCAGGTTGTTTATATATATATATTTCAATTTAAACTAAACTTTCATTTAGTATTCTCCAGACATTAAGATTTTTTTTGTTATTAAACCCTCTGAAATAAGTAAACTTGTAAAACGACTACAGTCAGGATAAGCGATGTATCACACTGTAGTTACTTGGTAGCATTTCCATTTTTTTAGATACATTTTTTTAGTTTAAGTCAAAAATGCACAAAAATGTAGAAATATTTGGAAATAATTACGTGGAAGTTATTAAATTAAAAGTTTTACTGTATTAATAGTTCTCGGTGGCAGTAAATATTTATTAGTCATGGAAAAGAATCCGGACCGTTTGAACTGCTTTGTGATGAACTCTAGCATAGAAATAGTGAGAAACAACTGAAGTGCATTTATTGATTTAATTACTAATATATTGATATAATCATTCCGTGTATTTTAAACTATTATATATTTCAATATTGATTTTAAAATATAGTTGGATATGGCATTCATCAAGAAAGTGTCAAAACATCCTATGTAATTTTTTGTTGTTTATTTGTTATATGGTCAAAGTTAATTAGAAAGGCTTTAAAATCATTTCAAAGATAACGTAAAACTTTCTTTCAGCTTCTTGGTTTCATAAACGATCTTCGAGTTCAGCCTCAGATGTGTCCTTAAATATGCCTTATTTGTGCATTTGCAATCTACATAAAAAACACGCTAGTCTTGACTAAAATATAGTCATTGAATACATGAAAGTCAACACAAAATAACCGTGTAAATTATTTCTCTCAAAAGCATCCAATAACTGAATGTTCTTTGTATTTTTTTAAGCAGGCATATTTGTAGACACAGCGGTCCTGTTGCACGTTTGTAAACCTAGAAATGTGTAGAACGTCCTCTGTTTGAGTTTGTGGTGTATGAGCCAACTATTTAGAGAATTTAAACATTATGGAGCGGTAACAACAGCTTCTAGAAGTAGTGTATAGCACGCCGGTTGTCGGTTACATATCCCGCCCGCGGTGATGTCAGTTAAACGGGCCTTGCACTTCTTTTCAGGGCTTCAACGCCACTTCTACACTCGTACTGCTCACATCACCACGGGCAGCAGCAGAGTGGTTTCTGGTTCTTGGTTGGTGCTCCAACACCCTCATCCTGGTTTTTCGGTGTGCTGCAGATATTTCTCTTTTAACAGCTCGCCTCCAAAGGCGCCTGACACCTCGCTGTTTGTTCCCGTCTCCCTGAAGACCGACGTCCCGGCTGATGGGACTGTTGGCGCAGAACTGACGCAACCTCTAGACAAAAGTAAACCAAAGTTTACACTATTTTTGTGCAGCTTTTAAGGCCAGATGCTGGTTGATAATCAACGGATCTAGTCTAGTAAGGTCACGTTTGTTTATATAGATTAACTGATTCGATGTATGTCTTCTTTTTCTACCCGTGCTTTTCAGATGAGCTGTTGAAAGTCTTGAACAAGTTTTACAAAAGAAAAGAGATACAGAAGCTGGCCGCAGATCAGGGTCTGGATGGTGAGAATATAAACTCTAACTCATGGGATCTCTAAAGTATTTATTGTTTTAAACCTTCCAAAATCGTTCAAAGCTGGATTATTTCTTTAACTGAGCCTGCCTTGAATTTATCCTCAATTTTCTCTCTAAACTGTCTCCGTCTCTCCTCGGTCGTCATGATGTTTGTTTACGGATGTTCCTCAACACCTTCTGACCCCATCGCTGACATTTAAATACAAACAGTTGGTCTCTATGAATTAGTTTATTTTGATTTTGGTTGATTGTACAGAATTTACCGAAAAAGATTCAATTTTTCTCATTGATCCACATAAGAGATAATAGGACTTAGTAATAGATATAAATCTAGTCTGTATATATATATATATATATTGTTTGGAGATGATTTCCCCTTATTTATTTCAAGCCCAATTGCTGCTATGATCGTTGAAGACTGATCTCTGCCGATATCTGTTTTTGTGTTATTTTTTTCTGTGAACAAACAGCTCGTCTCTTCCACCAAGCCTTCATCAGTTTCAGGAAGTATGTTCTGGAAATGACCTCCCTCCCCGCTGACCTACACATCATCCTCAACGACATCTGCTGCAATGCAGGTACACCACCACATGTTAATTCATTTAATTAAATAAAGTTTGCATATATTGATTTGTCATTTTTTTTCCCCAGGTCACATTGATGACATCTACCCATATTTCATGCGTCATGCCAAACAAATCTTTCCTATGCTGGACTGCATGGATGACCTAAGAAAGATTTCTGACCTCAGAGTTCCTGCAAACTGGTAAAAATGTCATGCAAGGCTCATCAGATGGCAGTTAGATGTGTTGATGGTTCTCCAGAAGGTCTTGGGGGATTGGTGGCCTGTTGTTTAGAGCAGAGCTCTTGCATTCTAAAGATGGCTGCAAGTATCCAACAGCCTGCCAATCTAGCTCCCTGAGCAAGAACCTCACAGATTGCTCCTCAGGTGCTGCAAGCTGCTCACTGCTCCCTAAGAGATTGGTTAAATGTAGGTTTCCATGTAATTTCTATTTGCGCACATTAAAAACGACCCCGTCTATATGCATCATAAAAATATGAATATTTTGTCGCATTAGAGCTCTAACTTTGACAAATAAGACTAAAAGTAAAACTATAAAAATCCCTGAAATGAAAGTTAAATAACATGTAAATATATTTTCTTTCTTTTTGAACAAATAGTCTAAAAAATGTTTACCTAGACTTTAAAACTAACCCTTAACAAATGAACCCCAATGTGACTGGTTGCTACATGGTGCTGGGATTCTACAGCGACAGGGTGGATAAGAAGATGTGTCAAACTAAATAAGAAAACCTGGTAGAGGAAAGCTTCCCTGAACCATTGAACTGGTTTAGATCACAGCATATTCATCAGTTTTTAAACTTCTGTCAAAATCCAGACCCAACAGGTGCTGCATATCCTCAAAATAATGCATAAACATTCCCACTTCAAATGATGCATTTCTGGTTGGTCCCATTAAAATGAACTGAAGGAGAATAATATTCTTGCGTTGAGCTAAATGTTATGTGTCTAAATCAGGTACCCTGAGGCGCGAGCCATCCAGAGGAAAGTGATATTTCACGCTGGACCCACGAACAGCGGGAAGACTTATCACGCCATCCAGCGCTACCTGGCCGCTAAGTCTGGGGTCTACTGTGGTCCTCTGAAACTTCTGGCCCACGAGATCTTTGAGAAAAGCAACAGTGCTGTAAGTTTTTGTTTTTGTCATCTGGTTTGTGTGAGTTTGTTAGGAAGACTCAGGAACCTGAACGAAGCCGATAATAATAAAAAAGTAGGAAAATGTTCATTAGGCCTTGGTCACATGCATTTTAAGCATTGGCCTGGTATCACATTTACTGTCCTACTGAAAACATTTAGATTTGAACAGAGATATTTTGATTCCAGCAAACAAACAAAATCTCTGTGA